>BGPR01001626.1:54931-110052 GCA_013235015.1 Araneus ventricosus | reverse complement strand
ACTTCTCTCCAGCGCCAAATTTCTGCATACCCTCCCCGTAGTAAGTAAGTAGTAAAAAGTCACATGACCTCGAGCGTCGGGTTTGAGGGGAGGGGGTGAACAGAGGGTGAAATGGTCATTTTTCACAGTTTTGCGAAGATATCTTGAAAACTATTGAGTTTCCAAACTACAAGTGATTTAACAAATTAAAGAGCGTAAAATTCTCTACAAATACGTACTTTTAGTTTTCTTCCAGCTTAAATATTTTCTCAGATAATGAGTCTCAAAGGTTGCCGCCATCTTGGATTTCCTCCCCACTTTTTTAGTTTTTCCTGATTATTTCGAAAAATATTCAATATTCAAATTACTTGTGATTTTACAAATTTAAGAGCATACCATTCCCTACAAATTGATACTTTGATTTTTCTTCAAGCTTTAATTGTTTTTGAGATAATTGATCTCAAAGTGGATGAATTTTTAAAAATCTTAGTTGATAGTCCAGTCAACGAAGGGTTTTAAAAAAACATTAAATCGCATAGTGTGAAATTTTGCACACTTTGCATCTCCGGTCCTGGGGAGTGAGCTCGCGCCGCCATCTTGAATTTCATCCCCCCTTTTTTTATATTTTTTCCTGAATATCTCGAAAACTATTTGATTTTCAATTTACATGTAATGTAACATATAAATGATCGTAAAATTCCCAACAAAAGCATGCTTTTATTTTTTTCTAGCTTTAATAGTTTCTGCTCGAGGTCGGGTAACTGCGGGGCATAACAATTTGGCATATTCCATTAGCTCTTTTAAGTCAGATCACCCCTATACTTTGTCCTTATCTCGTTAAAAAGAGAAATTCATGAATAGGAAGATCTTGTAAAAAAAAAAAAAAAACGAAATCTATTAAAAATTCTGTATTAAAAAAAGGGGAATTCAGTACAAATCTTAAATGAAATTAATGCTATAGGTAAATCAATATTGTATAATCAGTCAGCATCAAATAGTTCATTCAGTCTGGTGGTAGGAAGTCTTCTTGGTCTTCGTCCAGTTGAAGATCATCATCCAGATCATGGTCGATGATTAGCGTGTCTCTGTTGACGCATCCAAGTCCTGAGCAATTGCCGCACATGTTTAAGCAGTTGAGACCACTCCTTCGACACTCGCAGTTTTGTACGCATTCATCTTTGCAGGTGCAAAAGATAAGGGAGAGTAAGTCTTCGGGAGCAGCAGGATGTGTACTCGTAATAGGACGAAGATAACCACCAATCGTTTTCCAACCCCACTTCAATGGATCTTTCTGCTCATTGATCCATTGCTTTACTTGGTGATAAGCTCTACAAGAATGTTGTTTAGCAGCAGCTAAGATGTGGGGGGAGTGCAGCCAACTTGAACATTTAATGCACAGGCTGTTTGTCGATCGTCTGCAAATAACATTGGTGGCGTAGAGTATCCAAATCGTCGGTGTTCCGAGATCCAAACATGGAAAAGAGAAAATGCTTTCCAGCATCAGCGACCGCATTTGGGTCTATGTTTGGATCATTGAATCTAAGAATCTTCGTAAGAAGCTCCTTGTTGGCTTGAATTTTTTGAAAGTCACTATTTTTCCCTTTCTGTAAATTGCTGAAACGGTGTCACATCCTGTAAAAGCGTATATAACCAAGAGAACATTTTTCATTTGCCCGATGCCTCGCTGAATGTCACGAATGGAGTGCACTTTTTCCTGTTGATTACCTTTCTTCGGCATGACCATTTTTAATTGGTTGTTAGCTGGCACATGAATAATTAACAAGACTAATAAGTTACTGTCGTCGCCAATCACGGTAGCTCCAAATCCTTTCTCTTCTTCATCAATCACAGTGCAAACTATAATCGTGTCAGCATCACCCTTTGCTTGATGTTCTTCCACAACGTAACAATCCACAACGTCAAAAATACTATTCATACAGCTTTTAAGTATCTCAGGTTTCTTTAAAAGTTCAAAGTTTCAGTTGAAATAAAAAATTAAATTATTGCGAACAAAATGTGAAAGTGTGGTTAGAAACCAGAGACAACTGCCGACCCTCCTCCCCCCCCTTACCAGCTATGGTTATCTTGTGGTTACATTCCTGTATCTTGGAAGGAATGTGGCAACATTTTTTAAAAGGGGTCACCTGCAGATGAACAGGTGTTTTTTTGTCAAGACAAGTGTGTTCCCGTCGGAACCCAATGAGCTAGATATCTCCCGGACGTTACACAAATAAACGATTTCATACCGCGTTATAGCTTTTTTCTGCTGATATGGGAAATTATGGCATTTTACCCCCTCCATATACCGTTCTCCACCGTTCACTTTAGCATAATCATGTGTATGACCATTTTTGTTTAGAATTTAATCTAGATCACTTTTTGTATAAGGTGACGTTTGCGATAAACCTCAAATTCAGGAAAAACTAAAAAAAAAGGGCGGATGAAATCCAAGATGGCGGCGCAAGCTCACCCTCCAGGACCGGAGAGTTTTAGTATGTTCATCAAAAGCCCCTCACAAACAAGTGTACAAATTTTCAAAACTACTAGCTGTATGGCCCAGCGTTGCACGGGCTATCTCGAATAATGCGTCATTCTCTGAGGTCACGTGACACGTCTTGTCTAACCAATCGGCTATTTCTTTGTTCTTCTGTTTCTTCGACTTTTCTCTCCTGGCCGCGTTGTGGCATGTCTGACAACCGGCTATTTCGTTGTTTATCCGCTCTTCTCTTCTGGCCACAATGTGCCATTACTGTAAATCGGTTATTATTTTGTTCTTCTGTTTTTTCTGTCCTGGCCACGTTGTGACATAGTTCACAATCGGCCGTTTCTTTCTTCGTCAGGTACAACAACTCTCCTTTCACGTTTTCTAATTGCCTGCTGTCTAAGGCAGCATCTTCTGTAACTCATCTTTTTCTTTTAGGCATCGGAATAAGCGAGAATTGAACAAAGCAAAAATTGTAGCTTCCAAATATCAGCTTAAAATAGCAGCTACCAGAAATATTTAAACTTCAATGTAAGGATTTTTTTCTTCATGATTTTAATCAATGAATAATGATTAAAATCACTAACATAAATAACCTATATCTCTTGGCACATAACTTTACAGGAACAAAACACGCCTATAAATTCGTTAAAATGATTCTGTTTGACGTTGTATCACGGGATGAAAAAAGAATTTATGCACTTCCAACAATATATTTTTTATTTCTGTCAGAGTCATTTTTTAAAAATGTCAATGTAGTTTCATAATTGAAAAATTTAACATTATTGTATGTAGCTTTGTTGTTGTAACAATGTTCTTTAAAGTCAACAGCCTCAACAATAAAAAATATTTTGAATTGAGCTGCAACAATGAAAAGTATTGTTATAAAGTGTCCGAAACAATGAAAAAAATTGTAAATTGTTAAAGTAAAATCACCAGCCGTGGACCGAAGCAAGAGAAAGAATAATTTATTATATACAAAAGCAGAGGTATATGTACATTGAAGTAATGATTAACCAATAAGAGAAGAGCGCGCTTCTAAAAATAGAACATGACATCAGACACTAAATAGTGAAACAGGAAGTGGATGAGTAATTGATGCGATGCGCGATTACAGATTGAATATGAAATCATAACATAAATTAGTTTTTAATTAATATCTTTTTTACTAATTGTAATTTCGGAATTTAAATGACCGAAATGGATTCCCTGGATTATTCCCCATCTTTTGGTACTTTCCGCGCGCTTCTCCGTTCGGCGGTTCGTGAGAAGATAACCGGACATGCAAACATACATACACAGATACAGTCGAATTTTAATAGTGTAGATACGATTTAATGTTTTTTTCTCAAACCCTTCGTTGACTATCAACTGAGCTTTTTTAAAATTCATCCACTTTGAGACTAATTATCTCAAAAACTATTAAGAGTTGAAGAAAAAATCAAAGCATCAATTTGTAGGGAATGATACGCTCTTAAATTTGTAAAATCACATGTAATTTTAATATTGAATATTTTTCGGAATATTCAGGAAAAACTAAAAAAGAGGGAAGAAATACAAGATGGTGGCAACCTTTGAGACCCATTATCTGGGAAAATATTTAAGCTGGAAGAAAAATAAAAGTATGTATTTGTAGAGAATTTTACGCTCTTTAATTTCTTAAATCACTTGTAGTTTGAAAACTCAATAGTTTTTAAGATATCGTCGAAAAACTGTGAAAAATGACCATTTCATCCTCTTTTCACCCCCTCCCCCCCGAAATCCGACGTTCGAGGTCGTGTGAATTTTTACTACTTACTTACTACGGGGAGAGTATGAAATAATTTGGCACTAGAGAGGACTTTCCTTTTTGGATGTTTAGGTTTAGCCGATTTTTAGGTTAATTGTACTTTACTACTGTAAAATGTGAGTTCAAGCCTATTCAACATATAGTCGAAGTTCACGTGCAGTTATTCGAGCCTTTCTCGAGAACTTCGAAAAAATGTGTTAATCCGAATACTTTTGGTCATATAGCTGGCGATAAAACCATATGCTAAATTTCCTACATTTAGCAATACGTCTCTGAGTTATAATGAATTCTATGCAAATGGGCGGACAGACTTCAAGTTGACAGATTTCGTTCAAAATTTAATATCCGCAATCTACAATTTTTGTGTAAAGACCTCTTGTCAAATTTCATTCGTCTAACTCTTTCAGTTTTTGATCTGTCGCTTTCCCAGACGCTCAGGTAGAATTTCCAAAAGGTTTTTTTTGGATTCAGAGATGTCTGAATCGTAGAGATTCATCGAAAGCTCGGTCGAATTTTTTGATGCTTGCAAATAATTCTCTTTCCTTACTTCATATACGGGAAAGTAAAAATCACTACAATTTTCCTGGTTTTGTAGAAAATGCGCTTAACAACTGCAGCATATGCTTTGAGATCTGGGGAAAACTAATCTCAGTAAGGTAACTAGTGATTTTCTCCCATTAGCATGCGAGACAGTATTTTCTTTGATAAAGATGATTCTCAAGAATGATATTTTTAATGCTTTACTTCCCTACATTTTTTCCTAAAATAGAATTTGTGTCACTAGTCTTACTACAGATAGTGAAGCACCTTAATTAAGCGTTTTATGTAATTTATTTCTCTTTCCTTCCCGCCAGCTGAATATGTGACTAATCTAATTTATAAGTTATCCCCGTAAAATGTAATATTCAATTTGATCTTATTCTTTTTCATAAAATATTTCACAGTATATTTAAAATAATGCCTATTTTAACTCCCTTTCCTGTGCATTCTTGCAAATGTTCTAAGTTAGAAAGTGCATGAACTCTACACCTACACCGAGCACAGAAAGGATAGTATTCAATTCGAAAGCCCTTAACTTACTCCCACGAAAGATAAATTTAATTAAACAGAATATACAGTACCAGCAAATAACTTTTTATCCACAAGCACAGTGTCTGGAAATAAGGATTTCTCCTCAAATACAAAATATATACATAATGTTTTACTCGCTGGTACCACAATAGGTATACCTTATATATAAAAGCACGTAATAATGCTATAAAATCCATGCATAAAAAAGGGTTGAATGATGTAACGAGTAAATTTAGCAAAATCTTGACTTGTAGTTTAGAATATAGCTAGTTTTTTATAGTCTTGAAGCATCTTTTAAATAGAGGCCTTAGAAAATATTTTATCAGCAATTGGTATCAACGTTCACATTGAAAAATAAGAAGACATTGAAAATTTGATTTGCCTGACTCACTTGTCTTCGTTAAAGTGAGAGATCCCGAATGGGTAGAACCAGATGCTGGGTTTATGCAGATGGGGGCCCATCTTAAGACTCGGGTCGAAAGTGTACACTTCACATCCAAAGTTGACGATCTCTTCTTCGAAAGACCACTCGTCGTTGCCTCTGTGGGAAAAGAGATCATGCATTTCATTGTCTTATTTTTCACGAATCTACAGTAGGCTATCTCTTAACGGCAGCACCGGTCGATGCCGGATAAGAGATTCTTCCGGATAATTGAATGCATGTGTTTAGATGATGTGAAATGATCTGATAAAATTGCGACAAACGAATACCGTTGGTGATCTTTTCAATCTATCGTCACAATTAATAATATATAATATCGAACAATCACACAGATTATTGAAAATTGAGACACACACACATAATTTTATATTTGATAAAAAAAATATTTTAAAATTACCACATATATAATCTTATGAATGTCACGCATTTTTTAGTGTGATGGCACATAACTTCGAATGTCTCATTGCTTACAAGATTGTAGAACAAGTTTTAAAAACTCACTGTGAATACAATGAAGCTTCACAACATCACGTGCTGCCATAAACGAACCTGTCTCGGAAAACTTTGTGAAAGTTTTCAATCCTTCTTCTGCTGCTTTCCACGCAACTTTCTTGATCTGCGTGTCGTCTTCACTCTCTCTCTCCTCTTCTTCATCATATTTCTCCTTCCTAGTATATGTTCGATTCCTTCGTCGTCATCAAGTGTGTGTAGGGAACATTCTCTCAAGCCTGTGCTTCTTCTTCACTCATCCGTTACATATTTTATCTCATTTTTATCTTTGGATTTAAATTTATTCCTTCGAAAGTGCTCTTATTTTGATATTGCTGGTTAATTAGATGCCGTTTACGAAAGATTTTACTACATTTTGATGTTATGTTAGTTATAAACATTCACAAATGTTTTATTCGCTTATTGGTAATTAGAAAATCACCCGCCATGGTATGACGGGTGCAAATTTCCTCTTCATTAGAGAGATTTCCCGTCAGATTTGACGAGTTTAAATAAATATATATGCGAGAGAAATGTTTAACATAGATTGAAAACAAATAAAATAAACATATGTTTTATAACAGGAAATATTTTTTTTATTTACATATTTCTTTATTCAAAAAAACATTCCGTGTGAAGTATTTTTCGTTGTTTAACAATTTTCCTTGCCAAAAAATATTATCAAATTATATCATCACGATTGCAATAAATAATCAGATGCATCGTGGCGTCCAAACTATATCACGCGCATGATATACCACTGACGTTATTTACTACTTTCTATTAAAAAATGGAAATTAATTTGAAATATATGATTGAGAATTATTGATCATAGCGAGATAAATTTTATATCAATCGATAGCAAATTTTATTTCACTGTTTTAGAGCTATTAAATTTGAAATTAGAACGACGATTACTCTTTTAAATTTAAAATTACTGAAATTTAGGTTCTCTAACAATGAAATAATGCTGTTTAACTTCTTGCAGTGCTATGGAGCGAATTTTATTGTTGGTGACTTCAGAGAGTTACCGTATCAGTGAGAGACATATCTGGACTATTATATTAGCAATTGCAGAATAACTTAAGTACAATTTTCATTTTGTTCTCAAAGAGTGTGTGAGAGCATGAGTGCCGGGTATTATGCTTCTTTACCTTTCGTTGGAACAGTTGCTTTTTGTTTAAACCTAATTGCCGGATGGCAATCCAGTTAATTGTTAATATATATTTGTTTTGGGTTTGTCTAAAATAGACAAATTAATAAATAGCCTAAAATAAATAAATTAAGAAAAAAGTATGCAAGGAATCATTAATGAAAGGCACCATACATCAAACTTATCAAATATTCATATTATTACGAACCTGTAATGTCGCTTCCCTGCAATGTCCGTCTTATGGTTGGGAAGAGACAATTACAGAGGTTTTATTGGCTGCCAGGGAAAGGCCTAGCCAATACCCCCCAGACCTTAGTGACAAATTTGTTGACTTTGACGACAAAATGAAGATTTTCGAAAATGTTATATCCTATCTCTGTTATTCCCTATTTCTATTAGGAACGGAGATATAGAGAATTTTCTAGATGATTCTATGTGATGTCACGCACTATTGGAAAAGGGTATAAATACAGATCTACTCAATGTCTGAATAATCCCTTTGGAGTCGTGTTCGCATTGCGAGTTGGTCAGCTGCTAGACTATGAGCTCTATTGTTGGTGCTGTTACTGTTATTATTAGTGATTTGCCTGTCTGCTTGTATTGCTAATTTGAGCAAGTGCTATTTTCCCTGTTACCTGTGCTTCGAATTTTCTGGAATATCCATCAAATAAAGCGTCATTTTCCGTTATCCAGATTGTTGCATTGCTTTCACCGTACATTCACAGATGATTTTTGTAAGAATATATTATTGATTTGTTTTTAATTTACCGTTCATTGCTGTTTGCTTTTTATAAAACTGTAATTGGTTGTCGTTTTAAGAAATAAATTGTCTTTATATGTACTAAACCTACACTTCTGTGTCAAGTTTCTTATGGCCTTCCGGTTTAATAGAACTCCTTCAAGAATCACATTTGTTGAAAGTTTAATGAATATTGATAATTCCATCAAGAATCACATTTTCTTGCTCTCTATTCCTTTCTGCCCAAAATAATTGTTATTTAGAAAATAAGTATCTTGAATTATATTGATAGGTTACATTATCTAGGTCATTAGAAGAAATATGATTATTTGCAATTATAAACAATGATCAAAATTTAGATCTATGTCATATTTTAAGCCAAAACCATGAAATGATTCATTTGCTGTTGATCTGTGTATTTGCGTGTATGTGAAAGCGATACTGAAAAACGCAACACATCAGAGGACTGAATTTCAGTACGTAATCTTGACATAAAATCTAGATCTGTTTCAAATTTGGAACAAATCCATCAAATGGTAGACTGCCTGTGTAATTACCTATCTGTATAATGTGAGCACGATAACTCGGTAATACAACACACTCGATAAAGGGAATTTAGTATTATCTTGATATCAAAATGGTAGATCTGTATCAAGTTTTTGATCCAGTCGGTGACCGGGAAGAAATACAAAATGCATAGTTACAAAAATATAATGTCGCTTTCCTGCCTGACTAGTCTTATTTTTGGGAAGACAGTTTTACGAGGATAAGTATGGGATGGCCGGGCCTGGAACCCTAACCTTGGCGCCCATTTTGGCGACCTTGGTGACAAATCGATGATTCCAGAAAATGCGACCCTTTTCTCGATATCTCTATTAGGAAATAAAATACGCTCGAATGTACGATAAAACTCCATGTGACGTCACGACCTGTCGGGGAGAGTATATAAAGGCCGCGCTTGGATCAAAGAAGAGGGTGTTGATCGACTGGAACGACTTTGGAGTTACGTCTGCAGGGCGAGCTAGAAAGCCGGTGAGCTGAGAAAGTGCTGTTATTGTCGTTATTAGTGATTTGCTGACTGTTTGTGTTACTAATTCTCAAAGTGCTGAACTGTTATCACCTGTGAATTGTTGTCTGTTTACGTTGCTAATCTGTGCAAGATCTATTGTTTAGTGTTACCTGTGCTACGTGTTTTCCTGCATATTTGTGAATAAACCTTCATTCTCCATTATCCTGAGTGTTAGACTTTTTATACCATACATCCACGGAACGGTTTTTGTAACAATATTTTGTTCTATTCGCGAACGATACGACGAAGATAAGGACTAAACAACCTTATTAGGAACTATAATGGGAAAGTAGAAGGTAAAAGACTTCCATGGTTTAAAGATGGATTCAGTCAAAAACTCACCCAAAAGAATACACCAGGCAAGGTGGTCTAAGAGGTGGCGCTTGGTCTTGGCAAATAATCTTGTCGCCATCTGTTCTGTTCTTGGCATCTTTGTTGCCGCCAAGAGATAAGGCAGTATAACATAAGGTCTTCGGATGTTGCACATAATACAGAAGTCTCTCGAAGTCCATCTCTATAATTGGCGAGATATACTTTAGAAAAAAGAAATTATTCTTGGGAAGATGATCATTATATGTAGAGTAAGTAGCTGTAGAAAGCATTATGAAATTAAAAGTTAAGTAGAATGATTTTTTGAATGGTTACTCAAAAATATCTGGTAACTCATAAGCAGAAGAGACCCGAAGTAACTTTAATAACCTGGCGAGGCAACAATATAGTGCCCCCACAACCAAAGCATTTTTTAAAATTCTTTGATGTCTGTATTCTAAATGTCAAATAAACTTTTATTAAGAAATATACATGTTTTACCTGCAAATATGACTTAATAAAATTTTGGTGAGAATTTTTAATCTTCAGCTATATTTAAGATTATATAGTGATCTTATTGAAACTTAAATAATATACTCAACAAATTTTTAAAAATACCTCTATATATAAAACTCTAAGGTACGTGGCGGAAAAAAGGGGTTCATTTCTCTTTTGCTGATGGCAACGATCGGCTTGTTTACAAAAGAAAACAGGTAGCCTCCGCCGTGTTAGGCATAACTTCATGGGAATTGCCTGTTACTATATTGGTGTAAAACAGCTTTTTCTCGCAAAAAAAACTTAAGACATAGAGTTCACAATATTTCTTAAATTATAATGAAACTTTGGACGAAATGATTCAAAAGAGATCAGTTAGGAATGAAACAGATGGGCTTCTGCGAGCAAGAGAATGTTCAGTTCAATGCCAAAATAGTTTAAGTCAGTGACTTGGGCTTTTCTAAAAAAAAAGGATAATTCAAAAACTTGCAAAGGAATTTTATCAAACTCTCCTAACCTTCCGATTCAGGCAATCGCTACATCCATTTGGATACTGTATCAAGTGCCAAATTCGAGTCAGTTCTTTTTTTTAATACTTTAGCCACAAAGCGTTGAATTCTGTGTTCTTTGAGTTCGTGTAATCCTTTTGATTTAAATCTGTTAAAGAAAAAGCTCTTAAAATGGCTAACTCCAAATGGAACGATTGTGATTAGCTAAATCTTTTGGTTAAAAATTTAACCGCCATTGATTATCTAAATCGTATGCTTAAAAATTTAACCACCAAACAAGACTTAGAAGTCGCCAAAATAAGCCAAAATGGACAATTATGGCAACCTTTTCACAAATTTAGGTTCTTATTTTAAGTAAACATTGAGAGTTACAACAATAGGAACATGAAATTGAATATTTTCAAAGTATCCTTAAGCCATAACATTATAAAACTCTACTTTAAATAGTAATTAACATCTTCAAACTGAGTGTTTAAATTTTGAAGATTTCCATTGACATAGCATTAACACCGTGGGTATAACGGTAGTACTACTTTATCCCAAATAAATAAAACAGAAAATTCGTCTATACTATTTTTATATTTTGTTGGCTTGATCAAGGGTATTTTCGACTCTGGTCTCGAGTTTGACCTAAGAAATGAAATATTTCCACACACATTCACATATCTAACGTTTTGAAATTTTCAATATCTGATTTGTAAGATTAAGGTAACGTTATAAACTACACATTGGAGAATTTCAAATGGACTTCCAACAAAACATTTTGTACGCTTTGATTTAATTAGTTACGCAATTATTTAACGTGCCTATCACGTACATGAAGGTCAATGGAATCAATTCTTGGGACGACACAGTGTAATTTACGAAATACAGTCGGTCCTCTATTTAACGAACCTCTATTTTGCGAACTTTTCCTTGGAACCAAGAACATTTTGCGAATTTCTTCGTAAAATAACCTCTAATTAGCGAAGTGCATTCTCTATTTAACGAACTTTTTCTTGTGATCGAATATATTTTTTTCTCCGTATTTCTCAAAATATTTCTGAACATTTCAAACTTATTCTTTCTTTTAACACATTTTGTGGTGATCAATGACCTTGAACTGGGTTTACCAGTCTCCTAATTCATCGATAGCAGTAAAATCACAGTCATTCTTTTCATTTCATCCAGGAGGTGCAACCTGTACCCCCCCCCACTGTCCACTTCACTAGAAAAACTTTCAATATCCCCCTTTCACCCTCAATGGAGTTGTACCGTGTCTTCGAACTTTATCAGTAATTAAATTTAAGGACGCATGTGGTAATGTATGCTTAAAATTACTTGTTGAAATAAATGCGACAATGTCATTAAAATTCTTTAATTTTAATATAAAATTATTTTTTTAAATTGAAAATATTGTGTATTCCCGGACAATGTTTTGTTTTATTCTGGTTTTCCTTGCAGATTTCGTTTTGATGGGTAAGATATATAAAATAAATAGATATTAATTTACAAAATAAAGGAGTGATTAATTACTTTTTAATAATAATATTTAGTGTTTATGAATTCAAAATCTGTTATGTGTAGTTTAAAGTATTTTTTAAGGTGAATCTCTATTTAACGAATTTTCCATATAACAAACTTTTTTTCGGGATTTAGCCACTTCGTTAAATAGAGGCCCCCCTGCAATAGTTCTCTTTCACTGCCGGAAAGGATAGCTTGGGGCGAAACATGATTTACAGGCGGGTTATAGTACAGAAGATTAACTTCATCGCTACCTGACAAATGTAACCATGCAGTTTTGTTCATATCTAACTGTACAATTTCCTACTCTATACCGTGATATAGCGTCCTTTTTCTTTCTACAAGATATGTAATGGATTCAAGAATTATATTGATATGCAGCATTTGACTTGTTTCACGTGAGTATGAATTGGCTCTATTATAGCACTATTGATGATATAGCACTATTGATGCACTAGTGATGATTCTATTGTAGTATAAAGGAAATAAACTATTCGAGCATAATAATATATGTAGGAAATATTAAATATTCTACGAAAAACGAGACAATAGACATCCATGAACAAATCAGAAATAAATAACGGAACACATAAAAACTCACGTATACTTTTGATAGACAGATATGATTGCATGTTAAAGTTAATTTCTCAAATAATTTGAACTAACGAGATATTTTTAAAAAATCCAAAGATCTCGTACAATATAATTCGAATGGTCAAACATCTTTTCATGTACGAAACAAAAAATTTACTGTCTAAAGTTTGGCAAAAAACTAAATATCAAAAGTTTAGTGTTTATTAACAAAAGGGTGGGGTTTGTAACAGAGTAATTTCTCCATTATAACTGTATAATTCCTCGAAAAGATAGAATTCGCAATTGTTGGATTGTGTCCTATTGTGAACTTATATTAGGGCTATTGGGAAAGGACTTTCTGATTTTAAAATGTGGTTAAATAACGAGGTCTACATCTGAGGTGATATCGCATTCTCTACATTTCCATATTATGCAAATGCAAAAATTGTAATATTATCGCTTTTCAGCAAACTATGATTTAAATTATTATTCCAAATTCTGACGTGGAGGTGTAAGAGATCTTATATCAAAGCGGTACTTCGTAGCAATACACATCTTTAGCGTTGTAAAATCACTGATAACAACCATACAAAACATGGAATATAGCCAAAATAAAATAAGCAATCACTACCATTCTATGTTATGATGTTGCAATTCCAAATTTTTGAAATAAATTTTGAACACATTTTTCCAGTAAATCTAAAAGTTTTGGAAAAAATGCCCATTTTGGCTAAAATTTATTTGACGATTAAAATGGCTATAGAAAAGTCATAGATAAAATGTAATACGTATTGCTCAAAATTAAAAAAAAAAAAACATTTTGGTAGAAAGTCCGTCGTGCATCATTTACAAAATCTTGAAATAGACAAAAAATATCTTTCGACTTACCTATATTATACTTCATCTCTACTACTTTCGCATTTTCCTCATAGATGGCGCTGGAGAACCATATCCTTTTCATCCCAAACAAGAGACAAGCCATACAAGCCGAGAGTGGCAGCCACTTTTTGATGGTTTTTTTCTTCCGACTGTTGCAGACGAAGGGCTGAGAGCGACCCACACATGGGAACTGTTGAACCACGTTCTCCATACTTTCACTGCTGTCTGAGTATCATCCGCCGTTGTGAACTTGATGGCTGTATTGTCGGTCTGACGAGACCAGTTTGTTGACCCACATACTCAGCGAGAAAGTGACCTAGGGTCAGATGATGTTACCCCTCGCACAAAACGGAAAAGCAACATCAGCCCTTTTGTACCGGTTTCTTATTATGCACTTCCTCCTTAGCAGGAGGTTTTCCCCTTCATTGATTGCTATTTATACAAACTGACACTTGTTGTTTAGGGGAAATATGCCAGTGTTTCAATAGAAGTAATCGTTTCATTTAACGTTCCTGAACTTAAAATAAGTTTAATGACATTGACTTTAACTTTCTCGTGTATGAAGTTAGACAAAGAGAAAGTATTGTAATCGTCAAAAAATTCGACCTAGAGATATTTAACTTTCTCGTGTATGAAGTTAGACAAAGAGAAAGTTTTGTAATCGTCAAAAAATTCGACCTAGAGATTTCGACGAATCTCGACGTTTTAGACCTCCCCTAGCCAGAAAATACAGGGTGTCCGAGAATTGCTGGACATATTACAAAATTATATAAAATAAATACTAGAGCGTATAGAAACAAAATGTCTTACTAACTTATTAAAGCACTGTAAAGGTTAATAAATGTCGATGTGAGATTCCTTGGTTGCGAATAGTATGTCCAAGCGGTACTCGATTTCACGCCATGTATTACAAGCATCTGAGGAGCTACAGAGTGGATAGCAGCTGTGATACGATGCTTCAGTTCATGCGTCTGAGGAGCTATCGAGTGAATAGCAGCTGTGATACGATGCTTCAGTTCATGCATCTGAGGAGCTATCGAGTGAATAGCAGCTGTGATACGATGTTTCAGTTCATGCAAATTAGCAAAAGGCATCTGATATACATAAAGTGACCATTTATTTCCCCCCTCAAAACGGTACAGCTTTTAATTTTTTGGTAATATTATGTGAATTCAGAAAAACGTATATTTCTTCAGTTTTTATTTATTAATGAAAAGAACCGGAATAAACACGTGAAAATAAATAGTTCATGTGATCTTGCATTTTTCTGTGATTTAAAAAAAAAGAATGAAATTCCTGGCAAGATTTTTAAAAATTTACTTTGGTAATTAACGTTGCTTTATAAACTGCGACTTGCAACTCTGTTTTCAAGCTAGTCCAGAACTTATTCATACGGAAAAGGGACCCTTTCCACGGGTATATTAGTGCCAGGCTGATATAGAATATATTCAATAATTGTACGAAAGTCGTCTTATTTAAATTATTGGCGTAAAAGTATTTGAACAGTTCCACCCAACGACTTTTGGTTTAAGTATTCCCAGCGTTTCATTCTGTCATTTCATGCGGTGTAATGAAGTTAGAACTAAGTGCGATATAGGAGGCTTCTGACCAACTAACATATGTGTTATACGTATATCACGCTCAGTCATAGCGGGCTTGTTTGAAATTGTTATCATGGGTTGCTCTCTTTCTGAAAACGGGACATTTAGGCGTCAGCTTGGGGATAACGTGACAGGCTGCCAAATAACGGGACTGACCCGTTCAAAACGGGACGTATGGTCACATTAGATATACACAATCTTTCACATAATCTCACATGAAAATTCCAAAGGAATTAAATCTGGAGAACGGATGACATGACAACTGATTGAAATTTTCTTATACAATTCACATCAGGCCATATTTAACTCCATCTATCGGATTGTGGGAAAAAACAATGCAGTGAAACAAAACTTTAAAAGCCGTTTTAGCAATACGAGACTTTGGGACAACGCTACTGTTCCTAGTTATTTTTTGCATACTTTTGTAATGTGTCCAACGATTCTCGGACATCCTGTACATTTTTAAAGTGGAACGAGTTAGGGGAATGAATTTTAGTTTTGTAGTCTGTACAGCCCCGTCTTAATAAATTTGAGAACATGGGTTATTTGGCGCCCCATCAGAACCATAACTAGGAATTTGAGCATATATGGCCCAAAGAAAATACCTAATTAATAACATAGTTGAGAATCAAAAAGAAAAAAAAGTTTATCTGTCTTTTGATTAAGTCCTTACAATTTGGGAAATCAAAGTCTTTTCATGTTTAAAATTATAATTAAATAACTTTTTTGGTTCAAATTGAATTAAAATCAGTAAAGTAAAGTTGTAGGCGCCCTTCGATTAATGGCGCCCCTGGGTTACAGCCCAATTAACCCGTTGGATAAGACAGCCTTAGGTGTGTGCACCAAATTTGGAGATTTCCTTCAAATTTTGGACGGAAGCCGTTGACGGGAAGTCTGACTCTCTCTCTGTCTCATCACGTGCTGCGAACACGATAACTCAAACCCAACGAGCTAGACAGATATATTTGGCAAATGGTTTTATTACTAGAATTGTCGATCTATATCACTGGTGAGCAAATTATTTTCATTTCCGCCCCCCCCCCCCCACTTTGTGAAAAAAATTTTCGCGAACCCCCGAGAAGTCGCGACCCGGTTTTTTAAAGAAAAGCCTTATATTTTTTATTGTCAAATAAATTTCTTCGGATTTAGCGATCCACAAAACTTTTCACGTGACCCCCAGTTTATGCAACACTGATCTATATCAACTTTTGGACCAAATCTATCGGCGGGTTGACTGTCTATTGGTCTGTCTATTCATGCGCATGTGGACGCGATAACTCAGAAACTCAACAAGCCAGGCGAGTGAATTTTAATACATGATCTTCATACCAAAATTTAAATATGCTTCCGATTTTCGACTAAATCTATCAATGGGTAGACTCGCGTTGATCTGTCTCTCCGTACGTATGTAAGCGCGATAACTGAAAAGCGCGAAGAGCTAGATGAATAAAATTTGGTCTGTAGTCTTACACCAAATACACCTATATCAAATTTTAGACTTGATTGGTCAAAGGGAAGAGGTCGAAAATGCATATTTTATTTTCCACGCTGTACTACGAAGATAACCAGAAAACGTGCCATAGTGTGAAAGAATAAGAGAAAGTCGAGGAGAAAACATTCCCGCTGGTTTTTTAGAGGGTTTGTTTATTTAAGTTGCAGTTAAGTTTAAAACTCATTGTATTGGTAATTGGTTAAACCTCATTTTTTTTAATTGTATTGACGTTCCGTTTTGAGGCAACACAAGAGCTGTGTTGAGACGAACCCTCTACAGCACTACACCAGCGGGAGGGCGCTTAACCTTGGGCATCATATTTAAACGCACTAGCTCCACCTACACGAAGGTCCTTGGCAGAATGGAACCTGGAATCTTCCACTCCCAAAGTCCAGATCTTACCACGAGACCACCGCTGCCTAGCGAGAATTTAGAAGTGAAACTTCTGTAGAGAGGGCTGCTAGTCCGAAAAAACTATGACAAAAATTGAAGTGAAACGCTAAGGGAAGGCAGGGACATAACGCCGCCCCATGCCCCCGTGCCTATTACCATTATGGCAACCAAACCGGTTGATTGGACATGGGACAAAGAAGGAAGGGACAGCGGTGAGGGGTGGAAAGGGAGGTAGTACATTTAGGACACTCTTTTAAGCTAAATACGATGAGAGGGTGAAGAAATGTAATGCCCTTGGCGCCATTTACTATTACTATGCCTCTGAATGCCAGAAAATGATATTTGCCGGGAGTCACTTAGTTTTGCTGTGCCACTTGGGAAGCAGTGGCATAGCGGGAGTGGTATACAGGCCCCAAGGTGTAGAACATAAAAGGGAGAAACACCGTTCGCAATTCTTCGGAGACTATTATTAATTAGAATAATTATTGCTCTAAATATGCTGAATCAAAACGTTACAGAAATGAGGTTCGCGATGATTTCACACAAGGCGAGGGTTCTGAAATAGTCAAAAGGAAGTAGGCAAGAGAGAAAAACTGAATCGGATTCAATTGAGGCAGAGAACATTAGCGCCTTGGAAAAGATTTATCATATTGTGCCAAATTGAAAGATTCAAAAAATGATTAAGATATTTAAGAAATTAGAGGTTAATTGTTAAGTCTCACTCGCAAGCGTCACAGCTTTGTGACTAGAGAGTCGCTGTTTAGAGACCCTTTTTCAGTGGCGAAGAGACGGGAGGGGGGGGGGCCCAACGGGGCAGTAGCCCCCTACTCTTTTTAGGGAAAAATTAAATTTTTATTTCATTTTAGCTGCCTTAAACAAGGAATTACACGAAAGCAATAATGTTCGGGAAACTAGCTAATTCTTTAACTAAATTTTTAAATTTTGTTGTCTTTTTGGATGTCTATAAATTTTTTGCCCCCTCACTTTTCCGCCGCCACTGTTCTTTTCTACGAAAGATCTCCGTGTATGAGTGTCTGGAGGTTAAATCCGCCGGGGAAAAACGTCCCCCAGAAGGTGTGGTGAGGAAGTGTTAGTTCATGAGTTCCTTCCATCTGACCACGGTTCAAAATTACAAAATTCAAAAAACGAGGAGTCTAACAAATAAATTAAAATTTGTACTAAACCCATTTTTCTAAGATGTGATTCCTTTTAGCAAATAAGTCATTTTCTTCGTTAACATTTTTCACTCTCTTCCTTTAACATGAGGTTTTTCAAATGCAAAGTTAAACTAAGAAAGTGCCTCTGAGATGTTTTGATATTTTGATCTTCTCTTTCCTCATACTCTAAAGGAGCAGTAAAAAATCCAAGAGATGAATAAGATAAAAGTCAATGAATTTCATCAAAAACACTGTTCTTTACGCGAAAGCTTTATTTTCTATGCAGAGAAAATAAAAGAGTTAGAGCCTTTAAAAATATTACTGCGGACAAAAATATTCCATTCCACCAAGGAATACTTAGGTGTTTCAGCGGAAAAATAAATATCTTACAAAATGCTTCTTTCACTTTAAACTTTAATGAAAGATTTTGTTTCTTAGAGTTTTTGTCTTCTCTCGGGATCTAATTATCTAGATTTACCTGGAGAAAATTACGTTCAACGTGTGTACAGTAGCCTTACAGTTAAGGCGCTCTTTTTCTTCAAGTTCATTAATTATTGGAGAATATACCGAAAGGCTTAATGTTAGAAAACAATGACGGCAGCGAACGAAACTGGATGCTGATATCCATTCGGGAACAAACTACCATTTCATGGATTTCTGATCAGCTATTGCAGGAATTTTGCACCAGGAGACTAACAAGTTTAATGTGCTCCTGTTTGTGAATATATTTTAGTAATGTATTATTTTTATTAACCCAATGATGTCATATTTAAATACCTACACGCAGGGCTGGATTTACATTTCTACGTCCTAGGCCAAAGCATATTCTGCGCCCCCCTTTAAAAAAAATTAATTTATAACTTTCAATTTAACATACAATAGTTTATCTGTGAAACGTGCTATCAATTAATCAATCTTTAAATCACATGAAATTTTTAATTCAAAATTACACTACTTATGAAATAACACAGCATTAACGCCTACAAAAGCTTAAAAACAATCAACAAGAAAAATAGAAATAATTTAAAAAAAGAATCTTAACTTAAGCTTTAAACTAGAACAACAAAAACAACCAAAAATATTTTTATTTATAAACAATAAAATTTAAAGGTAAAATTTAGGAAAAAATTCGATAAAATGAATACAAGGTTTAAGTAGCGCTCAATTCCAGCAGGAAAAAAAAAAACAGAGAGCAATGAAAATCAAGATCATACAAAGAAAACCAAAATAATTAAATAAATAAAAGAATAAAAAACTCAGAGTTAATCGAATAAAATCAAAAACAAACAAGGAATCCATTCTAGTCCACTTCTTCAAGGGCTAAGAACTGTTCGAAATGGATTCAAAATAACGAATCCGTTTCGAATAGTTCTTAGCCCTTGAAAAAGTGGAGTAGAATGGATTCCTTGTTTTTTTTGGTTTTATTCGATTAACTCTGAGGGTTTTTTTTAAATTTATTTTATTTTTTGGCTATCTTTGTATGATCTTGATTTCCAACACCTACAAAAATAATTCATCGAATTTCTTGAAATCGTCTAAAATACCTACTAGAACTTCTTCGTTCGCGCTTTTTTCAGTGAATAGGTTTGAAGGCTCATTGAAGTCTTATAGACATATCATAGACACATAGTCTTAGTAGACATATATTAAATCGATTTCAATGCAAAGAAGCGCAAAGGACGATAACATCCACAGAAGACAACAAATGTGACACTCTATGTATTCAATGTAACGAATGTAAATTTCAGAAACATCATTTTATATGGCCTTTTCAAAATAACCTGAAAAGTTTGTAAATATTTGGTTATTTCTTCTGTATATGCCTCCCCTGACGGCTGCGCCCTAGGTTATGGCCTAGGTTGGCCCTATGGGAAATCTGTCCTTGCCTACACAGCTGACTTAGAAATCCTATTTAAATCCCCTGTCAGTAATGGTAATTAAATCACTTGCCATATTTAAATCCCCTGTCCAATTTCTATGTATTACTGGGAACACAGTAATACATAAAAATTGGTATGGGGCGCAGTATTGCGACCTGAGGTCGTCACATGATTTATGTGCCAAAAAATCGCATGACGACCTCAGGGCCTCATATGATTCGAATGGGCTAAATCTTATTGATCCAGTGCATGATCACTTGATAAACGTAAAATGGCTCGCACCAATTCAAATTTGGAACTCACTGAACATCCTGTGATTGTTGTTCGTATCGTTAAGAATAATTCTTTCACTGACTGAAATAATTGTTTATTTTTTCTTTGTAAAATAGTTGTAGTTCACTCTTTAGAACTGTTCTTAGATTTTTTTTTGTTGTTGTTGGTTCTTAAATTTTGTTCGATTGATTTAATATCGCTGTCCACTTATATTAGAAATATTCGCGTGTGTTGGTATTATTAGATTAAATCATTCTACATTAAATTGATGTTTTTGGATTTGTAATTTATTTAGTTAATTATTCTTAATTATTGATTAAACTATTTTTTTATTACACAGTATAGTAACTGAATACGCGTATATGTTAATGAGTTGGAAAACAATTTATGCTCAAAAGAATGCATTGAAGTAGGCTTAAAATCTTCCCTTCGAATGTTCACAGCTCATGCTTTTAAAAGCTCAGAATTGTTAAATAGAAACTTGTAAAACATTTTCGTGCCTCAGTAGTTTTTTTCTTTTGCAGTATTAATTTTGTCAATTAATTAAAGGTTTTCATGTAGTTAATTTTATTTTAGTGTTGCTATTCCTGTTGAACGCAAATATTATAGATATTTTAAATCATTTTATTTATTTGCCTCCGAGTTGCTACTTGTAATGTTTAGTTAAAATGTGCATCATTCTTTGCAAATTACTCGTATTAATACCTCATGGAAAAAAAGTAGCTTTCGACGGTTTTTAAATATCGTTTGGCGCAGTCTAATTCTTCGAGAAACTATGAGATTTAAAATTGTAAACTGCAGATAGAACTGGACCAAAACGTTTTCTGAATAAATATTTTTCGATTGCTATTCCTGGTTTTGAGAGGAACATTGAGGATAATAATAATAATAAAAAAACCTAAGAAAATCTCTGATCTCTCATCGTAGAGATTATGTAATTCTGAACGCTACCAAAAAGAAATGAATGGCCTTGTCATCTTTTTGATTGTTACAGGAAATGTTCTAAACATTACAAGAAGATATTTTTTATAGTTTTCCTTGCGTCCACCTCAACGGCACGTTTTCAATTTTAAGATATCTGTCTTTTTGAAGAAAAAAATTCACCAATTTAATGCAATAGGTTTTAAATCATTTTACTCGAAACTTTTTTTTTTTACTTGATATCAAATTTAACCAAACAATAATTTACATATTTATGTCACGAATAAAGAAAAATCATTTTAACGAATTTTAATGAATTTAAGATAACGGAAAAAAATTCAATAAATTCAGACGCTTAATTGACTTTGGTATATTTGGTAGCCTCTATAGCTAGTAACAACTTAAGTTCACAGCAAAGGGAAAGCTGCCATCTGAGTATGAATACGCGAAAATAAATAGTCCTGAATATAATCTTAAAGGATCTAAAAGTACTAACATATTTTTACCAAAATTTAGTTTTAAACACTAATATTTTCATTTTGAATAATGTAACTTTGAATTTCAAAGGAAAGTTGTTTAATTTTTGGGGCTCTTTTCTGTGATCCTAAGCCGCGTAGAAATACCTACTGTGTCATCTACCAGTGATGTGGTTGCTTGTAGTTTTGTAAGTATTTTCTACTCGTATTATCACTAACTATGAATCCATGGCACATTCCGACGGATCCCAAATTTCACGTTCTACATTCGTTGCTTTTGCATTCAGGGAATTTTCGTAATAAAATGAAAGTCTATATCGAATATTTTGTAATTACTTTAACGAAGACAGTATGAAGTGTAAAGATGCTTGTTATACTTGTCCAGTGGCGTACTGGGTCTGAAAATAGTGGTTGCCAAGAGTCAGTGAGGGCCCACACATATCTACAATCATAATATTAATTCAGATATATAAATTATTGTTTATTTAATTTTTATTTTTTTATATTTAATTATATCAATTTAAATCTATAATATTTAATAATTATGTATTCAATTTAATTTTTTTATTATATATTTAATTTTTCCGCGTCTTTAAAATAAATCCCTGTTAACACCCCTTAATTTTCTACGTTTAAAATAGCGAAATTATGATTAAAGTTATTTGATTTTAAATTACGGAAGTTAAATATTTCGTATATGGTTTTAGAAACAAAGTATGAAGGAGAAATGCTGCCCATTAGTAGGGCATCTGTTGAAAGAGCCAGGAACCTTTAAAACAAACTTCTTTGGATGATTTAGAGTTTAGTAATTTGTACTGGTAATGTTTCAGTAATTTGTAACTAAAATGGTATCATTAAAAAGATATTTTTGAATTATAAGTAATTCAAAAATTATTTTGTTAGATAGTATTTTTTGAAAATATTGCGAAAAAACGCCAAAATCTTGCTTAATTTTTAGGTAACTGAAATTTTAATTTACTTTTGTACTTTAAAAAGTTGACAATTATTTTCATCTTTTTTTGAAGAGCTTGTGTGCCGAATTTCAGAAAGATCGAGTAAAACTATAGATTTGTACAAAATACATCCTTATAATGTAAAAAACTTTTTTTCTTATATTAAAATGCAGTCCATTTTCATTGTTTCGCCAGTTTTTTTTCTTCTTTAAGTCCAGTCTTTTTCTTTCTTTCTTCGTTACTTCAAATAAATTTAGTTTTTGATAGATTTTCTATGATATTTTAATAAATTTACTTTTTAGCGATGACATTAAGCTCATCTTTCCGCTTAAGGCAAGATAATCTTGCTGGAGATTATGCAATTCATTTATTTGATATGATGAGGTTAAATTTTCACTTTATAATAAGCTTAATAATGCGCAATAATTGTAGATTATAATTATGCAAAATTTCAAAAAATAATCTTCATTGAATCTCGTGTTCTATAGACTTTTTTAACAGTGGAATGTAAAGACTTATGTCATTTGTTTCATTAGACACAAAAACATACGACATCAAAATTTATCTCAAATGCGAATACATTTCCTATCTACTGTTTTCTTCTTCTTTTTTTTCTTTGCACAACTAATTTCTTTCTCAGTCTAGCAATTAATACTTTTAACTTAACAAAAATTAAATAAGTTGGCGAATTTAAAGTTTGTTAATATCATCAAATTAAGACAATTAATAAGATGGACGAGTCGGTTGGTAGCCGAATGCGGCTAGTGTTTAATACTACAAAAGCAATGTAAAAATAGAGAAATTATAGTTTCAGCTTACCTATTTTTTTCTTTCCTTTTGCAAGATACGTTACATATGTCTTTACTCTCTTACGACTGAAAACAGAAATAACACTTTTCTCAACAATTATTTTCCATGAAAGACAATAAGACTGAGGCCCTCTTTAAACGAAACCCCTTTACTCTTCTAAACGCAAACTTCCCCTAAACGCATAAAGAAAAGTGTGAGTATCGTCTTCTCATAGATGGCATTTAGTGTCCTAGTCACAGTTTTAGCCAAGAAAACCTTTTCTTACAGACGAGTTCCCTTGTTTGTCAGATTTATGACAGTAAATTTAAACTGCAAAAAAGAAGGAAAAAGCTCCTCTTATAGCCATCTCTCACAAGAACCTCACCCTTTCTGCACAAAGGGATGCAATTCCTTTCGTCTTTCCGCGGGCTTCCGAAACCAACAAAAAATCTTGAATCCAACAAAAAATGAGTATTGCGGCTCGACTTTGCACCAAAGAGCTACCCTGTTCCAATAGCCCGAGGGTTTGTGCGATGGCTGCAACATTCTGGAGAAACATCTGTAAATGATCGGAAGGGCAAAGGAATTGGACTGGACAGAGACCTCAGTACGGTTCCTACGGGCAGTTGTAATTGAGTATGCGTCTTGGGCGTCGTCATTCGACCACCCGCTGTTCGGACTAGTCGAATTACGACGGCAATAAATCCCCAAAACATGGGCTTTG
Organism: Araneus ventricosus; assembly: GCA_013235015.1. Lineage (NCBI taxonomy): Eukaryota > Metazoa > Arthropoda > Arachnida > Araneae > Araneidae > Araneus > Araneus ventricosus. Next base: position 85,912 of record BGPR01001626.1, on the reverse strand, counting down.
GGTACAGGGCTATTTTATTTCATTGCTTTAGAAAAGCTTACTATAGAGAAAGAGATTTTTTTTCTCCCACACTTTCTGGGGGCCCAAATTGTCTTCTCTTTAAGGGGGCCCACTTGCCATCGGGCAAGCTGGCAACCTCGTCAGTCCGCCACTGTACTTGTCTCTAGAATGATCCATTTAGCTTCATTGTAATAGATAATAAAAGATTCCATAACCATTCGATAGATGGCGTTCTGTTACACAAGTAAGGGGGAATTGGTCGGAACTTCTATCAGGACACAATGTAAAACATTTTTATCAGACTTGTAATGAACGCAGAATTAATCCACTGAAAAGCATTCAACGATGCTCTTTCAGACTTTTTACGTTTCATTAAACGGATTAGTAAAGGAAATATAGTAATCGCATTATAGCGATCATTTAATAAATTTAGGCTTGATTCCGGATTCGTCTCTAGGTCAATGCTGCTAATAATTCCAATTCATCCGGCTTTAAAGAAAGACTTAATATGCTTTTTTTCCCCTTGAATTTCTCTTCTTCGGTGGAAAGCCTTTGAAGATGATGCAACAGTAACCTTTTTTGATGAAATTGGAAAAGAAACATTTGCAGTAAACACATTAAACCTTGGGAAAGTCAATTCAAGAGCAATTTCATCGAAGAAGGTATAAATACCGTCTGTAGATAGTAATAAGAAGAAAAAGAATTCCTTATATTATTTAGGATAATTAGTAATAGAATAATTAGATAATAGATAATTAGGATAATAGAATAATTAGTTGTTAGTGATGTAGTGGCTTTTATATATTTCCGGCAATTTTATATTTTTTCGCAAAAATTAAACAGAATCAGTGTGTGATTCGGGTTAATTCATCTTTGTAGCTCAAAAATGTATTCTGAAAATTTAATTTGAGTCTTCTGAGATTAGTTAACCATATTGTAATCCGAATAGATGAAATGCAATACATAGCGAAACCTCTTTATTACATAACTCATTACTACGCCATTTTGCCTTGGTTCCGATTCTTTTCGATGATTTAAAAAAAGCTTTATAACGTCGTAAGTATTAGTCAGTGTGTTGCTTAAAACCACAGGAGAAAAGTTTTTTAATCGTGTAAGTTGACAGTGATATAATTAGAAACTAAAATCAAGCATCACGATTGTCGAAACAAACAGTTTTTTCGAAACAAAATTAAAATTTGAGCATTTCCGCGAAAAATTCAATAAGTAATAATAATAATAAAAAACGAGAAGGACCGTAACTACAATTATTTTAATATCTGTATATTGTAATGAAATGATCTAAGATATCACCATGTATCCAGTAATGAGAATTGTATTTTGTTACATGTTCTGTGGTAAAAAAATTAAGAAAGAAGAAATATCTGTACATACTTACTCAAGAAGCAACTAAAAGGGTTGAATTTTTATTACGTGTGCTCACTTATAAAAATTTCTTAAACAATTAAAATTTTATTAATATTGATTGAAATTAAAAGTACAAAAATATAATAAAATGATTAAGAAATCTCATTATAAAGAGTCCTATACCATCATGCTATACAACTAAAGTAAGTAGTTTATCACATTTTCAACCAAGATACGATAGTGCGTCGTTTTGGAGAGGTCTCTTCAACGAGGTACTAAAGAGGTAGTGTTTCACTTATTATATCGTCTAGACAGCTTATTTGAATGAAATTGGTATAAAGCCATTTAAAGTTCTTCGGGTTGGCTACCTCTCTTAAACGATTTTCTAAGAATTGCATCTCTTGCATTTTTATTATTATTGACAGTTTTTAACCAGGTTTCTTTTGATATACAAAATAGTGGAATATATAGTAATAAGTTTGGTAAACACTTAATGGGTTAAAAACACTCTTATAATATTATTAGAAGATAGAAAATAATATGGAATGCAGAGAATTACGACAATGACATGCTTGATTTTATCGTTATAAACTTTTTAAAAATAATCGTTTAATTTTATAAATAATGATGATCTTTGTCTTATCTAATAAATATAATATTTGTTACAAAGATAACTAGTCAGTTGAAATATTTGAAATGGAAATATTAGACGTTTGCCAAAAGTCATTCTCTAATAGCAGTTTTAAAATTTGAATTTGCAGTGAATCAGAGTTTATCATTTATTTCTTAGTAATTAAGAATACTTTCTAGAATACTTTATCCATTTTGAAAAGAAAATAGTTTTTATCTTTTTTGCAGATATTTTTCCATTGTCAGAATGTGTCCTGTTCTCTTTCTAACTTTGAAAACATCTTTCTTTACACATGTTACCGATGGGTAAACATTGAACCAAAAAATTCGTTATTCTTTTTCTAAAAAAGGAAGAGAGCGTGTTCATAGAGTATCTTCTATGCAGCTTATCTGTTTCAAATTGAAATAACTGCATTCAACTTTATTCGAGTTGATTTTCTTTTTTAAACTCCTTTTTAAGACTTGCACCTTTTGCTTTTATATACTATTACTGACAGTTTTTAACCATATTTCTTTTGACATATTATATAGTGAAAATGAGATAATAAATTTGCTAAAAACATAATAGGTTAAAAACTTGTTTACACCTATTAGAACATAGAAAAAAAAGTAAAGACGCAGAGAAATATGACAAGGCCATGCTTGATTTTATCATTAACAACATTTTAAAAATAATTGTTTAATTTTACACATAACGCTAATTATTGTCTTCGTCTAATAAATATAATAATTGACACAAAGGTAACTAGTCAGACCATTTATTCCTTAAAAATTAAGAATCCTTTCTAGGGTTTCTATCTTTTTACAGATCTTCTTTCCATTGTCAGCATGTGGCCTGTTTTCTTTCCTGTAGTAGTTGCTGTATGTGACAGTGGTTTGATTTTCACTTCAACCATATTTGTTGTCTACTTTGAGATTTTCTCTTCCTATTTTTTGTTTTTACAAAAATACAGTTTTCGTTTCAGATGTAATTCAGTGCTAACTTAATCTCGAAAACATTCTACGCTCATCAGTAAAATATGAGGAACGAAAAACACATATCATTAATCACTCCTCGGAATACATAAATCAGAAGTCACAGATTTAAGAACTTCATTACATTGCTTCTCAAAAAGGGCAGGATATTGTCTCACTCACTATTCAGCAGAGTGTATTCTTACATCCTCTTGGCGCATGAGGAAGCCAGATTCCTATTACCGACGAGCTTGGTTCCAGAGGATGGCAGGCACCCTCCTTTTAAAGCCGGCCATTCACTTGAAGTATAGCCATGCCATTTGTCCTAAGCCCGGTTTTCCCCCCACCCATTTTAATCGGAAAATACAGGCACGCCATTCACTTGTATTTAAAAGGACGCTAACTCTGAACGAAGCTAGGGGGAGTGATCTTCTTTCCCTCTCTACATCTGCTTGTCAATAGCGCTTCGATTTTCCCCAGTCAGCAGATTTTAATTTATGCTACCCTCGAAGCGAGGATTCAATCTACGCAAGGCAATGTTCTTTTCGATAGCCTCTTTCAGGATCCCTCTGCTTTTTCATTCCATTTTAGTCCAGAAGGAATTCCAACCACCACAAGCTATTTGGCTGATTTCCATAGATTTTGATGTCTTTTCCCTTCTTTTCCTTCCAAAATATCCAGTTTATCTGTGAAATGAATGGCCGGCTTAAGAATCAAAATACTACATTATATTATTCACCATATGCATGACAACAGACAACCTTTCAAACTTGATCAGAAAGCTAACCAATTCACTACTTTTTCAGTTTTTTAAAAAAATGTTAGTATCGTTCTATTTGCACATTCCTTTTCATTTATTGTTTTTTAAAATTTAACTCGTCACTCATTCTTTTATATTTTTAAAATATTCTTTTGTGTTTTGTGTAGGTATTCTTTTTGTATTGTTTTTATATCCTTTTGTGTTTTGTGTATGAATTCTTGCGTTTTTATACCCCATGTACTCTGTGTATGTATTCTTTTTGGGTTTGCATTTGTATTTTATTATTGTTTTATTTCTGTTTTGATTTTGTATACATTTATTTCAATCCTTTGTATTGCCTTTACACAGCTTTTTTATTTGTCCCATCTCAACCTATTAAGCCGGTACAGGCTCCACTATGTGGTAGTCAGGTACGAGTGTGAAAGAATGGTGTTGCTGCTGCTGTATTTACAATTCAATATATGATTTGTATTTAAATTTAACTCCTATTTTTAACACTTTTTTACCCACTCAGTATCCATTGAACTCATTAGGGTGATGATGGTACTGTTCAGCGACGGATTCCGAGACTACCACTTTTGGAAGATTTTACACCGGAAAGGCAATGAGTCACATGAGCGCATATCTGGAGTGTTCTTTGTTAGATCACGCTCAGTAAAATGTAAAATCACCCTTCCATTCTTCACCTTCCCCCTATTTTGATGAAAATAACTCCGCCCGGCGCATGCGCAAAAGCGCGGACGGTTTCCGAATCCGTTGCTATACGATACTTGTGCTTTTTTGTCGCAAGAGTCATATTTGGCTATGCTGCACTATTCAAATGATGGTAAACAACTGATCAGGTATTTGAGCGACTCTCAACTTAAGGATATAGAGTGGTGTTCTATTCCGCCTTCCCGAACGTTTACAAGTCGAATATCTAAAAGTAAGGACCAAACTCGATTCAGCCTCTAGGCTTATCTATTGCACCTGCCTATACTTTTAACTTACATTTTCAAAATTTGTCCAGTTCCCGTGCAGTTCAATATTAGTCTAATCTACCAAGTAACCTACGCTCTCCTGAAAAATGTATTCATCCGCTTTAAATTATGCTTATTTTATTTATGATAAAGTGGAATTTTTATCGTGCGTCATGGACTTTATTAAAATAAATGAATCGCTTAATAAAATCACCCGCGACCAGCACAAAAGATGCCAGCTGGACCTAACCCTTCCATCATAATAAAAGCCCCACCTCTGACCGGCAGAAGTTCCGAAATAAAAGCATTGTTCCCTGAAAAACCACTCGACCATCCTCGTAAAAAAGGGCTTTAGAATAATATTTTCATTCCCACTTCTTTTGCTTTAACTTATATCACGTGACCTTCCGCGGAACTATAAATCGAAAGCATTTCGCAAACGATCCAGTTTATAAATAACCGGAAAAAAATAAACCATCTCTGTTCGCTTTGGAATCGTCTGCCGTCTGATTTTCGCGGACCATTGCCCCCGCCCCCTCCGTTGCTATAAAAAATAAAGAATTCTAAATTACAACAAATGGAATTTCCTTTACAGTCATGGAGCTGGTCCGGAGCATGGTTCGGTTACGAACGATTTGCTTCTGTTTTTCGCCTGCGAAGTACCTAATGGGCTGTTCATACCAACCAAAAAATGCTTAGTACATGCGTTTAATTTAAAAAAAAAGTTAAGTTACTATTGGTAGAATGCTTATAATATAAGTGCCATGTAAATATTTTACATTTCATATAAATTATTATCTTCAAGAGAATGGTAAGCAAATATTTTCTTGTTATTTATGTCAGTAACGCAATCATGAAGTGTTACAATGTTCACGTAAATTTCTATAAGTTTATGTGCATATATAAATTAATTTTATATGAAAGTAAAAGTGGATTGATGTGGAATGTTAGTTTTAAAAGCGATTCAAACTGTATTTTGATTAGGTGTAATATTGCATTTTTATTTGAGTTTGTTTAAAAATGAAACTGGAATTGTAGTTGTTAAATAATTTCGATTGCGAGTAAAAGCAGACAAAATCTTTTGATATGGGGTTCCTCTGCTCTGCATAACTGATCCCTCCAGTTATAATGATTGGCGTGTTTTAAATGTGATAGACATCTTTTACGCATTATAATAAATTTATTTGATTATAAAGAAAAGCATTTATTCGGCGAATTTCATCTTTCATAGTAAAATGTTTATTGAAAGAATGCAGAATAAGCATTCCGAACTGGAAAGTATGAAGTAGATGAACTATAATTAAGAAAATGTTTTATTGAAAATAACTCGAAGAACACATTTATGTATTTATTTACTGTATTATTTTTTGTTGATCTTCATCAAAGTTAATAGATTTAATTAACAACAGTGTAGCTGATTCTCGGATTCCGAAACTCTCCGCGCATTTGCGCATGCGCCAGACGAAGTTGATTTCACAAAAATAGAGGTGAAGTGAGAAATGGAGGGGGAGATATTAGCATTTTACTTAGTGTCCCCTAACAAAAAACTCCGGAAATGAGTTTAATCTAACTCATTGCCTAACACTCCTTTCCGGAGTAAAATCGTCAAAGAGTGCTAGTCTCGGCATTTTGAAATGATCAGTGTATTTCTTTGTAGAAAGCCTAAAACACAAATCCTACCAAATGTGAAAAAAATTCAGAAATATTCCTTATTGGTTGCAAAAGATTGAGTATTTTCATTCCTCTTTGAAATTAAAAAAAATCTAGATTGTCAGTTCACACAACACTTTTCAGCTCAACAAATGTCCAACACTGTAAAAAATTTCTTCGCAAAATTACGGGCAGTGACATGCAGCCCAGAGTCCGTCCATTGCCCGTTAAAATACATTTTGCCCGTAAAACATTCTGGCCGCGATTTTACGAATGTGGCCGTAAACCTATGGCCGTGATTTCCTGGCCACTGACAGCAAATTTGGAAGTATACCGGCGTTTTTTAGCCCATGATATCCGCTTTTTTCGGTTGCGCAACGGCATCAAAGGAACTCTTGTTGGTTGTTGGGTATTAAACCCAATTCGTTGTAAAATCCATCTTGTAAAAAGCATGTATGTACTCTGCGATGATTTTTAATTGTATTGCACTGGTATTTGTTGCGTTGTAGTTTTGTTACTGCATCCGATGCGTGTCAATCATCTGGCACCTCTTTCGTTCACAGGCGATTTCTGCCCACTATTCCGCTTTTCGCTCGAAGTTATTTGGATTACCGAACATTGTTTGAAGACTAGAGCCACTGTTGTATGTGGAAAGATTATCGGTTTCGGAGATAACTGGAACCTGCCCTTCTGACTCCTGCAATCATGCCGCTTTCAAAGTCACTCACTCATATGTCTTTTGTTTCCCATTAACAGACGAATTGTGACGTTTACTGGTGCTTCTAACCAAGGAAAAACTTTTTAATCCCTAATTTCTGATTTATAATGCCAGCCCACGTGCTGCAACTTTAACAGAGTTATCCCTGCCCTGCCATGGCACTCGGGGTTTCTGAATGGCAGCGCACGTTCTGCAAGGTCGAGTCGAGGTTTGGATGAGTGGTGTTCCTAATATTTTGACCATTCGGTGTAATCTGAAATCCAAGCCGTCAAAGTGACTCTGCACTACAGGGTCGGCCAGAACAAAAGCGGGGCCTGGTGCAGAGTTGACTTGCGGTGCCTTGAAACAAATTCCGCACAACGAAATAATTTATTGCATTTTGCTATTTATTACATCACACTATGTGGTATAGTGAAGACTTAAGGAATACATGAAAAGGATAAATAATTAAATTAACATTTCTTTAACACTTCAGACACATAAGGCATCATTTATCAATTAAATAAGAAAAATATTAGCTCCATAAAATTTTAAAATACAATTTGCTAGAAAAGTTTAAAATATGCCATTTTTGCTTAAGTGCTTTAGAGCAAATTCATTGATTATATCTTCATAATTATGTTTTATGGTTAGTTCAGATTCAGGATAAGTTAATATTATAATATTTACGATACTGGGATCCGGAAAACTCGAAGGCAAATTTTGATTTCATTAAATATATATAAATGCAATCAATTTTCATTTTGCAAAATCAGTCAGCGGCGCGGGACCTTCAAAAACGAGAGGCCCTGTGCGTTCTCACCGTTTCAGACCCCCTCGGGTTGACCCTGCTGCAATGCTTGAAGTAATGTGTTATACAGGATATGACGTTTGGCTGAAGTAACTGTTTACAAATGCACAAAGTGTCGCTCTCCACTCAGGGACATAACTGTCAGTCGTTGAAACATATTGTTCATAGCATTGGGCAACGTTTCTCTTTATATAACCGAAGAAGTGTCTGCATGAATATATGACAACACTTTGGACATTTGTAGGTCGTTACTCCATACAACGTCTTACCCTATATAACATATCACTGAACCATCTGGTGATTTAAATTGTAAACTATGCTACCAATTAATTGTGTTCCGATGTCAAAAAAATGTGGCTTCATTTCCATATTTTTTGTGTTGACAACATCTTTCTATTTTCATTCGTTTAAGATTTATTGATTTTCAGATTTTCTGCCTCTTTCTGAATCACCTTGTATTTGTAAGTCGGGGTTTAAGGTCAGTTACTGAGGGTGTAGTGGAGCCGGAACGTTACGGACCTGTTTTTTCTATGAGAAATAAATGAGAAAAAAATGTGAAAACTTCCTTAAAACAGCACGATTTTTGACACCCAGGCTAGAGCATTCCGGCACTGTTTTCAGAGCACTGTTTATTTTGCGATTGCACCACTGGTCGAGACATCTTCTAAGCCCAAATATTTTTTCTACCCAAATATTCAACCCAGCTTTTAAATTCTGAATTTCCATATATTTAAAATGATGTTCACTTGTTTGAAAAGAAAAAAGAAAAAGAAAAGAACAACGTGAAACAGGGAAAGCAACCATTATGAATAACGATATCTGTTGCAAAAAGATAGATGCTCTGCAGTTTGAATCTTAAAGATAATCCTCTTGTTTTATGTTCGGGGAAGAGATAGAAATCGCATTAAAATGTCTCGATGAAAGTTCCAGTTCCGCGATCGGCAAACAGCTCGTGAAATAAGGGTACTGAATCACAGTGATTTGCTATTGCAAAATCACTTGCAACGTCTTTAATCCACCTTTATAGATGGGTACGTGAAACGATTTTCCTGCTTTTAAGCTTATGTCCTAAGCTAATATGTAGTTTTATCTAACAGATTTTTAAGATTTCGTTTGAACATTCGCTATAAAACTGAGGTACTAGCTATTAATCTATGATACTTTTTCTTATCTTTATGTGGTTATGGTTCAGTATTGCCACAGTTTATTGTACCATAATGTCCACTATGCCTATTATCAGTGAAGGATTGCATATGCAGTTTTGGGTATGGAGTAGACGGAATACATCAAGCCAGAAGCGGCCCGAGGTAACTTTACCAACCGGGCAAGGCAACAATATGGCGCCCCCCCCCACCAACCAATGTATTTTTTTAAAATTTTATAATGTCTACATTCTAAATGTCAAACAGAATTTTATTTAGAAAAATGCATGTTTTACGTGCAAACATGACTTAATAATATTATGTCGAAAATTTTTAGACTTCAGCTGTATTTAAAATTATATGGTGGTCTTACTGAGATCAAAATAATATATTCAACAAGTTTTTAAAACATTTGACTTTATTTCTTTAGTCTATTAAAACATTTTTTCCCCTTTACACTTCCGTTTTCGAGCCTTCCGAACTTTGACGCCCTGGGCAGTTGCCCAGTTTGCCCGGCCCTCGGGTCGCCTCTGCATCAAGCTTAATTCAGCGGTTCCCAACCTATGGGCCTCAGAATGCTAGTCAAGAATCGAAGTGAGGGAAGCTTCACTCTTTTTTTGCTTTATAAAACAGTATATTTTAAATCCTTTTACAGTAAGCTTTATTAATTACTGACATACACTTGCATATAACATTAAGGATTGCAATCCGGCACCAATTTCAATCCGGTCGGATTCCCATCGATCCGACCGGATTGGTCACATCAAAACTATTTTGCCCTTTCATTCCAAAATCAACTGTATAAAAGATGATAAAGTGAGTGTATTACAAAGTTTATAAAAAAAGCATTAATTTCTTATGAAATCAACTTTATTTACACTGTTATAATTAATCCGCATTTACGTATGAATCAACAATAAAAATTTAGTACAGTGTAACTAGTTAAATTGTAATTGTTATATTAGTTTAGTAATAATTAGATAATGACGGGCAGTTAAGTTCAGTCTCACTTACTAGATTTCACAAATAACATCAATGATAACTTGTAATGTAACTTATATTATGTAAGTAACTTATATTAAATCTAACTAAATCAAGCTTATCAACTGAGATCACAATAATTAGGTATTTTAGACACGCCAAGCAGTCTCATTCTTATAATTATGACAGTCATCATGAATCTGTTTAATCAATTGCACAATTATATAATAACGAGTTTAAAATTTCTTCGTTATTTTGTAATATACTTACTTAAAATTATTATTTTAAGTAAAACAGTTATAAAAACTCACTTTGGTGTTGAAAAAATTATCGTAGGAAACAAATAGTGTTAATTGTGTTATCTGCCAATCGACTTCTTACAGAGCTACAAATATAACCAGCGGCCTAGAAAGGCCCTTTCTGCTTCTATACTTGTCGGTTTTATTGTCAACAAATACTCATGAATAGAAGACAAGTATTTTCCTCGAACTCCTTTACTTCCAAATGTAGTCATTTCCTTTCTTAATGTTTTCTCATAATCTTTCTCTTTTTTTTATATTTATGCTCTAGGTTTTCATATCTTGCTAGATTTGTATTTGTAATTCTTTCCGTAATGTCAAATCATTTTTCAATGACGATGAATCTAAGTTATTTTCTACTATATTATCTACGTTTTCTTTAAAGCTATCATCTTGAACAACTATTTCTAAGATATTTTCCATTTCTAGTCTTATAACTTTTTTTTTCCGGCATAGTAAATGTATCATCAGTTCGTCTTATATCATCATCATATTTTTTTTATTCTGTAAGTATATTAATATTCCTGTTTTCATTTTGAATTGGTTTCAAAAGTGACATGTTTGTTTTAGAACTTTTAAACTAGTACCTGCAATGCAATACAAATAGGTGCATACTTACAATTTAAAACGTTATTTCGGTCACTATGTAAGAAGAAAGTCATATTATACAGAAAAGTCAGAAATATGGATCGTTACTCAACTAATTTCTAATTATCTACTTAAATCATTCTCGTACTCGTAAACGCAACATAAACATAATTCATCTATCAATTGAACAATAACATTGTCTATATGTGCAGCGGGTGCGTCAGCGTCGAACGACTCGTACGCACTACCCATTTAAGTATCTACTCTTGCAACAAGGCGAGTATTTTTCCAAGAAATCGGGTTCATGCATTTTTTTTAATTTACCGGATCCGGTGATCGGATCCGGCAAACTGGTGCCATATCCGGTAGACTTCTAATGATGCCGGATCCGCCGGAGTACCGGATCCGGTTTTCCAGATTGCAATTCCTATATAACATATATAAATATATGTGTTTTCATTTTTTACTTGTATATTTAGTTAATGGACCTCTTTTTTTACACAACCGCACAGCCGAAAAGGTTGGGAACCGCTGGCTTAATTTATATTACTTTATATCTACTTTTTTACTGGACCTTATGGGTTTGATGAATATTTCGTCATCGCGTATGTGATCATTACTCTCAAATTCGTTCAGCACATTTATTACGGACAAACAAATCTTACCTTTGATACTGGTCTTACGAATCCTTAGAAATTTACCTGAGATAGGTGGAGGCTGTACTTGTCGAACAAAACCTTCTGCCAAAGCACTGTTCGAGTTTGTAAGACGGGTGATAAGGTATTAATAAATGCATAGCTGGGATTCAACACAAAGAGGGGAATGTGACAGCTTCTGTTGGTCAGAAAGGCCCACAGGATCTGAGATAAGACCTGATGTCTTTGCTCCGAAGTTCGTCTGCAGACCTTAAGTGCTCTACCAAGAAAAGCGTTGACCTTAGCTGCGCAAACTCTAACGACCCTAACACCTTGAAATGACGCTACCAAAAAGCTACTTTCCTTATCTAGCTTGCCCGATCCCACTGCCGGCCTTCGTAAATGCGGGGCCCTACGGAAAATAATATTTGTGCATTACGAAAAGAAAATGAAAATCTCTCAAAATGCGTGCTAAAATGAGTGAATAAACCAATATTTTTATGAGAAAGATATTTCAAAATTTGAACTTTAAATCTTACTCTCTTATTTAACTCTTTCATATTTTAGAAAATTCGAACTATTTTTTCAAAGGAAATTGAATCAAAAATGTTCTTTTCAATATAATTTTAAAATATTGTTTGCAAACTGTTAACCCTACAAAAATTAAACTTCCTTCAACTAGAAGATCATTTCAACCTTCTCTGAAGATCTCGTTTGAAACCATATATAGTGCCTCAGAACAGAACAAGTGCATTTAAATTCTTGTATTGGTATGCGTAGGAATTTCATACAAGAAATAACAGCCATATTAATGACATTATTTTGTGATAATAATTTTATTGTTTCGGTAGCAGTGAAAGTGTAATGTATTTCTTAACAGGTTGCAGAGACCAAATTGCAGACCGGCTCGGGGTGGAGGTGTGGGGCCCAATTAAGAGCAATAGGTAAAATCGGCTAAAGGCCGACCCTGCCCGATCCACCCAACGCCACCCCATGCAGGAATTCAGGGAGATACGTTTCATTAATCCAGGCTAATTTTGAAATATGTTTCTTCTACTTTTTTTGTGCGGTAGGAATTCAGCTTAGCAAACTGTAAAGGATTCAGCTCAGTGCTGAGAATTAGTAACGCAGGTCTGCGTAATAACTGTCCCAACAGCGTTGATCTTTTTCGGAGCGGTTTCCAGCCTCTGAGTTCGAGAAGAAACTATTGTCTTCCCAGATACTTCAGTAAGCTGCTCAGCTATGGAGATAAACATAGAACCTCTTCTTTTCTGAAGAACTAGAACAATTAGAGACGGTAAAATATGATTTATTTTAATGTATATCATTAAAACACACCACACTGGCTTCAAGATATTACTTTTCACACTGAACTTTTGATATCCGTTAACAGAAAGGCTGACCATCCTAAGTTTTTGAAGTAATTGAATTTTTTCTGACTCAGGTGACTTCCTCATCTTCCACCATAGCTAATATTTGCGAGGCCCATCACAAAATAGCTATCGTGTGACCTCAAAAATGGACTTTAATAATAATTAATATTAATAATCAATTAATTAACATTAATAATTTATTAATATTAATAATAAATTAATTAGTATTATTAACTAATTAATATTAATAATCAATTAATTAATATTAATATTAATACTTAATTAATTAATTTAGCCGCCATTATCCGGCTAGCTCACAGGAAGTGAAATCGACGGTTAAAATAAAGTTGGGCCATAGTTGAATTAAAGTAAATTTCCATCTTCCACATAGAATTATTCTGGATTAACTAAGTTTACATTACATTAAGTTACAATATTCAACTCTCTACGCATGTCGAGTTTTGTCCGTCCCTGTGAGAGGGTCAAATGCACCTTCTCGCACGAAGTCTCAAGTCACTCTGTCTCTATCTTGCTCCTGATTGCGAAAAAGTCCTTGTGGCGCCATCCACCGGCCGGAGGGCGAGACAAAATGTGATTGTCACATTAATAATTAATATTAATAGTAATACTTAATTAATAATTAATATTTATAAGTAATTAATAATTAGTATTAATAGTGATACTTAATTAATTAATAATTAATATTAATATAAATTATTAGTTAATTAATATCTACTAATTAAAAATAGTAATAATAATTTATAATTAGTTAATATGGTCCTTACCACAGATTTTTTTTATGTTCATGTAGGATAGTGCAAATATGCAACTTGTAAATGTACCTATTTTGTTTATCGACCAGATAATTAGATTTCATTTCTCTCACTTAGCGCAAGTCTGACTACCGCGAAATGTATGGAGGAAAGAGTCACAGGCTTTCCTGTTCCGTGCTCAACCCCGGGTCCTGCATCCCGATAGTCAGGAAATACCTAGGGGTAGCGGCCTATGTTTCCATCATAGTCGGAACTGCATTTTTAGTTTGTTGCGCGTTCTGGCTTCCCGACATCAGATTGTGGTGCAAACTAGAAGAACTCGAACAGAAAGGTAATAGCAAATGTTTTTAGTCATATTAGGGCTTAGGTGTTGTGCAGGATTTAGTTAGACTAAGTGTGATGTCTTAAGCCGGCCATTCACTTGAAATATAGCCATGACATTTGTCCTAAGCTCGGTTTTATCCCGAACCATTTTAATCGAAAAATACAGGCACGCCATTCACAAGGACGCTAACTCTGAACGAAGGTAGGAGGAGCGATCTTCTTTTCCTCTCTACAGCTGCTTGTCAATCACTCTTCGATTTTCCCCAGTCAGCAAATTTTAATTTATGCTACCCTCGAAGCGAGGCTTCAACCTACGCAAGGCATTGTTCTTTTTTCTAGCCTCTTTCAGGGTGCCTCTGATTTTTCGTTCCAGTCCAGACGGAATTCCAACCATGGCAAGCTCATTTCTATAGATTTTTTTATCGTTTTTTCTTTCTCGCGTTCCAAAATATACAGTTTGTCTGTGAAGTGAATGGCCGGCTTTATACTATCTAGATTTTAGATATGGAGATATGATTTGAACTGAGTCTCCTACAATATTCATGTTACTGAAACTCAGATTGACGTTTGGGAAAAATCAAGTCCCATTATGAAAATTTCTAATATTGGCAATGCTTCACATACAGTAATAAATATTTTTTACTACAATAAAGAATGAAAAATCAATTTATTTCAAGGAAAATTTTAAAAATAATCAATTTATTTTATGAAAAAAATATGAAGCACTTTATACAATTAAAATGCTTTTATTCACGTAATGCTTATCTTCATTAATAATGAAAGTGAATACGTGTATGTGTCTGGGTGCAGACGGTGTACAGGATAGACCGCTGAACCTGCACGAACAAATTTGCCGCAAACATAGTTTGGAAGGTGGAGATGTGCACCAAAGCGCGATTTTTTCAAAATTTTAATAAGAATTTGAATTAATTAAAAACTATATAAAATTTTGATGTTTTAATGCAGTTAGTCGTTATATTAGAATTAATCCAGGCACCTTTTGTAAGAACTTAATCATTAATCCTCTGACTGCTTATCCTGCGATTTCCGCGGCTAGGAAGCAAGTCTATTTTCTACCGCATCCTGCGATTTTCACGAACTAATCTGTTCACTAAGTACTAGTAAAGTATTGAATCATATTATACTAATCAAGCTTTGCATATAAATAACAATTCGCCTGGTTCAACGGTATTTGAACATGTTTGCAAACGTTGTATCTAAATAGCGACTTAAAATAATTACGCAGTCAGAGGATTAAGTTTTCATCCAAATTAAAAAGAAACTTTTGGACACGCTATAGACTAGAGGTTCCCAACCTGTAGTAAGCGTACCCCTGGGGGTACGCGAAGAAGTAGTTGGGGTACGCGAAGAAGTAGTTGGGGTTCGCGAAAGTAAGATTGGTATTGGTGGAAACATAAGGAATTAAAAAAGTTACAGAATTTTGTTTCTTCAGGTAAGTACTTGCTATTTAATAACAATACCATTTGAATAGTTGATTATTACGGAGTGCAATTTTTAGCTATCTTTAAAAGTTAATGCGACATTATTATAGCAAATCTTATTAATTCGAGGTATTTGACTCTTAAGTTAACATAAGCCCTTAACATAATTGATAAAAACTTCACTGCATAGTCGGATGGTTGTTGTTGTTGTTGTTGGTGGTGGGATTTTAAAGTAGGGGGTACGCGAAAATATAAAGATTAATCAAGGGGTACGCGAGGGAATAAAGGTTGGGAACCGCTGCTATAGACTATCATCTCCATTTAAGTCGGTGGGAGAGAGAGGTACAGTGGGCCAATTACAACACGGAAAAAAACAGAAATTTTCAAAGTTGGAAAGTGTTTCTATTTTCCAATGCATAAAAAAGTATTGAGAGACAAACGAAATTATTGGGACTTAAACATGAAATGTAATACTAATATCTTATTGCCCCTCATTCTTATTTTATTCCCCTGTGACAAATGCGTGTGCTCCATACCAAGGATTGACGCATGCGCAACCACCAGTAAGAACAGTGCCGCGGTGCAGTTTGAACTGTGACGAGTCGGTCTGAGCTGAAACACGAGCCAGTGAACATGCATTCAAATCTTGAAACTAAAAATTTGTTAATGATTAACTGATAACGTAAATGCGTACTTCTCTATTCTTGAATTACGTGTGGGTGATAGAATAATGTGAACATTTTTGCATTTCACATTTTTTCGAATATTTCCCGAAAGGCTGCATGGATTTTCTTTGAACTTCGACAATGTAAAGAAAAGGCTTGAACTCAGATTTTACATTGAAGATTCGGCATGAGGACATTTGGGAGACCGACCAGAAATTGATGAAGAAGAAAACATCTGTGCTCACCCCATTTATCAGAAAGCTGATGATGATTTGTAACTTCCATCAACAACTTGATGTGTGCAATACTTACATGAAGTTTCGTTAAAATAGCACGAATATTCGGGAAGATATAAAGCTTTTCTTAAAAAATTTCAAATTTTCCAGCATACTTTTTGCTTATAATATGCAGAGTTTTCTACCAAATTGTGCGACACTTACGGAATACGTTACAATATATTAGCTAAGCATTGAATTAAAATTTGAAATAAATACTTTGAATATTAGAGGAAATATGAGTATTTGTAGTAAATAATATTTTGTTGCGCATGTGCGAAACGTAGCGTAATTTTTCTTTTATAACTTCAAAGCCAGATATATAGGGCAACTTTTATAAAAATTCCAATTCTGCACCATTAACATTCAGAAAGATATCGTTGTTGCAGGCAGGTGAATTTTGGTTGCACTCTATGAGAAATAAAATGATGAGTGTTTTTTCACAAATTGATATTTTTTAAACTTGAAACTTCGAATAGTAATCGTCAAACTGCCACTTAAGTTATGTATTTTATTTATAAGTATGTATGGTATTCAGCATATTCAACCTTCATAAAATTCAATAAAACAATGCGAAGATTCGTGTTTAAAAAAAACAGCCGTGTTATTTTTTTAAAAATTAATTAGTTGAAAAGAGTTAATTCCTTTTATACTGTTCAATTTCCTTGATATTTATCGCACTAATATTTGCATTATATTAGTTTTACTTTCTGCCTTTAAGACTTCAACCTTCCTGTTTTGATGAGACACCATGGTTAAAAGAAGTTTGATCTGCATGTTTTAGATTTTCTTAAATGATCTCTTAAACTCATTGTCACAATGATTGAGTCTATTTTTCATAGAAAGATTTGGTCATTTAAGAGCTCTTGCAGAATAAGAAAAGGTAATATTTTAAAATCTTATCAGTTAATGTTTTGTAACTTTTAATGATGACTTAAACTTCCGGTGACTCCTCATTCACTAATCCAACCCTTATATTCCAGCGACATATGATAATAATAGTAAAAAAACAAAAACCCAAAAATCCCAAAAAATAATATCACGAATCTAACATAAAGGGATTGTTTCTATTCAACTTAATGCCACCTCCCGGGAATAGAAAATCACATGGTCACCAAGTTATCTTAGACAATTTTTCCTCTATATACAGAGTTCACAATTCCCAAATATGGGCTTGTGATTCATTATCATTCTCCCGAAATTAAAAAATAGGACTACAAACTGAGTTTAGTTTATATAAAAATGTATCTTTTCTAAAAGCACTATTGAGTTTCGAATTGTATTACTGATAGGGTCAGTTGGGGTAATTGGGGACGAATTTTTCAGACTCTTTCATTTTTTTCTCATTAAAATGATAGTATGTGATGGAGAAGAGGTCTATACTTTGTTGTGAGTGCAAAAACATAGTCTGTAGGGTTCATTAAACAATGCTTCGTTTCAAAAATAATTTATTAATTAATCAACCTCACTTTTAGAAACGTTCTTATTTTACCCTGAAGTGTTCGCAATTATCCCATAGTCCAGGGGTTCCCAACCTTTATTCCCTCGCGTACCCCTTAATTAATCATTATATTTTCGCGTACCCCCTACTTTCAAATCCCACGGTTGCACCCTTCATTGCATCCGACTATGCAATGAAGTTTTTATCAATTATGTTAAGGGCTTATGTTAACTTAAGAGTCAAATACCTCGAATTAATAAGATTTGCTGTAATAATGTCGCATTAACTTTTAAAGATAGCTAAAAATTACACTCCGTAATAATCAACTATTCAAATGGTATTGTTATTAAATAGCAAGTATTCACTTGGAGAAACAAAATTGTGTAACTTTTTTAATTCCTTATGTTTCCACCAATACCAATCTTGCTTTCGCGTACCCCAACTACTTCTTCGCGTACCCCAGGGGTACACGTACCACAGGTTGGGAACCTCTGCCATAGTCAACGGGGTAATTGGGAACTCGTATTTTGGCTTCTGGTCACAGTGATCAATTAATCTGAAGAGAATATATTTGAAAGGATTAGAAACTACTGTATATTGCCTGCAAATGCATTTAATTGCCTTTTCCCAATTATCACAAAATACTATTTTTTAAATGCTTTTCAGCAAAATTATTTTCGATTTCATGGAATATTGCATATAAACTATGAACTGCCTTCAATGTGGTGTAAGTTATAATCATTCTAACTCAAATTTTGTCTGGAAAAGTTGGGAAATGAATCTTCATAGAAACTGAAATAACTGAATATTATGACTCACTAGAAGAAAACAGGTGAGACTTAAAAATCACACATAAAAATTAGTGGAAACAAATAGTTCACTTCAGTAGTAGAAAGTAGATTTTCCACTAAAAATCGAACGTTCTATTCACTATTCTACTAAGTATGACATTTACACTACCTGAAAACACAATACTTTCCCACAATCTACCTCAAAGAAACGATATGGGAGTATAGCTTTTAACTGACTCTCGGAAATAGCAAACTGGTCATTCACTACCGAAATAAATTTTGATTTAGCCATACTGGTGGTCCTCAAACCTGTTATATTGAATTCACCAACGTCAACTCCTTAAATCCCGCAGACGTACGAATAATGTGCCTTCATTCTAGCACCTCCAACATTATCGATCAAAACAAATATATTTGCTGAAAAATCAGCCTTGGATGATTCCAGATAAATTATTTCCTCCATCTCCGTAGCCTCTATTTCTTGCTGAAAAGAACCAAAATCCACATCTTCAGATTCCTCCATCAGTATCACGTTTTGTTTTTTCTCGTCATCAGTTTCTTGTTTTCTTTCATACTTGAATTCGAACGGCTTCATATTATTATTAACAAACAACTTCAATGCGTAAAAAGTAATATGTATGTAGATTACATGGCAAATTGTTTTAAATGTCAGTTTTTAATTTGACATAAAGCAGTGAACTTTCTGACGGGACAGAATGCAACACGCATCTAGATTTGAAATTACTTCCTGTCAAATAATAATATTCCAAATGCATAAAAAAATATAGATTTTTATTACATTAGAAGCCTGTTCCCAATTACCGAGCATTGAAAATTGTCAGGGGTAATTAAGAACACTAATCTGTTCCTCAAGATGAAATCCAAAAACGAAAATTGAAGTTTCCTCTTAATCGTAATATCCTACAGATCTAAGAAATACGTAACTTAGCAATTTAGCTTGGCTTAGAGAACGAAAAATGAGACTTAAGAAATTTTGTTTTCATTTTTCTGAATACGGTTGTAGTTAAAGGTACCAAACATTACCAAATAACATTGAAAAAAAGTAGAAAAGTGTTTTTCTTCTTCCTCTTGAGTGTCTTAAACCAAAGCACATGCCTTTCAGCTCGTTAGGACCTTGAGCATTGCAGTTGTGGATACATTCTATTTCGCACAAGCTTATCAGAAGAAAATATTTATCCTATTATATTTAGACTTCAAAAATGTAATAATGACAGTGTACTTATCTGCGATCCAAATGATATCACGAAGTATGGGATTCGACATCTTTTATTTCTTGTGTGACATGGAGATCATGTTGTACACATAATAATTCAATGAATCATGCTCTTATGCTCAGCAGATAATGATACATTAATCACTCCTAAAATATGTTCATATTACTATAATGTGCCTCTCACAAAGTTATCAGGATTCAACAGAGTGCACATGATTTCTTTGCATTAGCTCCCAAAATGTGTCCTGAAAAATGTGTGACACCTCACAGTGGGAGCGTCGCTGGTAGAACTGACTTTCTCGCTTTCAGCAAGCAGTCAACTTGCAAGAAAGGTTAAAGGTTGAAGGAGGGTCCTCCCCCATCCTGCCAGGCCCTCACAGGGTTCAATGGACCGACCTCTCTTACTTTTGTGGGGAAGTTTGTAACAGTAGTCACCGTTCCCAATTACTACTTGTTCCCAATTTTCCAGCCTGATCCTATATGAATTTCTCATGAAACCATTCATCATACATTTCGCACACATTCTTCCCGTTTCGTGCTTTATCATTCGGATTTTGAGTGCTTTGGAAAAAAAAACTTTCCAAATCAAGTCAAATGTTCTTCATCCACCAAATAATCGATCGAAATGGGAATTTTTAATTTTGATTCGTTGATAAACCTAATCGATTTCCTGACTTTTTTTTATTAAAGATTAATGTAGATTTTATCGAGTTTCTATGAAGCAATTTAATTCGATTTCCTTGAAGTATGATTTTCTCAGGTGAATGATCCCTAAAAAATGACATTTTTTTGGAAAATAATTCCAGTGGTTTCAACGTTAACATAGTTTAAACACAATATTTCTGAAATCTATTGGTGATTGCAAATACAGTGGAACTTTGAAATTGACTAGAAAACCACAAAAATCTGATTTTTCCAAAGGTTAGAATTACGAAAAACTGGGTCTAAATATGAGCACAGTTAGAGCAAAAGATAATTTTTTAAACTATAAAGGGCAGTACAGATTTTTTATACTTAATACCTTTAATAAATTACTTATTGTTTATTTATTAATTATAATACATAATTAATAAATAAGCAGTAAGTAGTTTTAATAAATAAAGTAATTATAATTACATTTTTAAATAATTTAAAAATAATAATTTCAGTAAAAAAGTAAATAATTTTAATTAATAAAAAGTATACAGTATACTTTTAATAAAATAATTACAATAATAAAACTTCAAAATAAGTATTACAATTCAAGTTTAAAATTTTCAAAAAATTCGAACTCGAGATTTTGACAAATCTCCACATTTTAGACCCCCCTGAGTCCGAAAAACACAATTTTGGAATTATGTCTGTCTGTGTGTCTGTGAACACGATAACTCGAAAACTATTAGAGCTACGGGGATGAAATTTGGTATGTGATCTTAACACATAATTTGTAGGTATCTGTCAAATTTTGAACAAAATCCGTTCAAGGGAAGTCTGTCTGTCTGTCCGCGGTAATGTGAATACTATAACTCAAAAACTTGAATAGCTAGAAGGATAAAATTTGGTACACAGTTTTATCATCATGAATGTAGGTCCGTATCAAATTTTGGACCAAATCTGTCGAAGGTGTGATGGTCTGTCGGACTGCATAATCTCATACTTGTAAAAATTATATCTCCTAAACCCTTTGGCTTAGATAAATAAAAATTTGTATGACGGTTCCTAATATTAATTATAGATCTGTGCCCAAATTTCGTTTCAATCGGTTGAATAAAGGCGTTCAAATTGCATAATTAATTTTTCTAATCCGATTCTCCATACGCATGCGTACTGGTAGCAATCTTTGTTCACTCGGAAGATTACGTCACTTTGTTCTTGAGCCGGCAAGAGTGGAAGTGTGTGATACATATGTTTTATTCGGTACGCATCTCTTTGAATTTGATTCTTTACCTAAATATTTTGCAATCACTATTATCTACAATCAAAAACCTTCTGATAGTCATTGGATTCTAGGTTACAGCAGGTTCGAATTTTTTTATCCACGCGGTGGGAGGGGAAACAGCAACTTTTTGGGGAAGTATAAGAGAAAGTTTAGGGGAGACCACTCCCGCTGATTTGCAATGAAAAGGAGGACACAAATAGATTGAAGAAAAAAAAATCGCAAATAAAAGAAATATTTTATTCATTGCAACAATAATACGGAATGTATTATAATATGATAAATACATAATAAAAATATTTGTAACATAATTTATTCTAATTATGCTTATATGACAATTCATTACTATTTAAATGAGTACTTTTTTCATTGAAGGAATGATTTTTGTCAATGCTTCATCTTCTAACAATATATTGGAAATATCCGAAGAAGAAATATCCTTCTTATTGAGTTTTACGCAAGAAGTATAGCTAGAGTATCAACATTCAATATCGATTTCTCATTTGTTAAAAAAGTTATTAGCAGTTGAAAAAAACCCTTTCAACTGCTGTATTAGTTCCAGGGTAGCACAACGTAAATTGAAGAAGAATAAATATATTTTCACATGTAATATGTTCATTTTTGCAATGCTTGGATATTTTCACACATCTTTTATCAATTTTAACATGTTTATTTCCTAACTGTATTAATTTTTCAGAATTTGAATATACATTCAATCTTCTAATTTCAAATATAGAGAAGGAAGACATGTAGAAGGACCCTTTTTAAGGGAGGACAGAATTTACAAAAGAAGGACTAGCCTTAAAATTAAGGACCTTAAAAATTATTCAATTATTATAATTGTAGACACAATTTTGGGACGTATTTACTTAACAAAAAGAATGCAGAAACTAAAAAAAAAAAAAAATTACAATTTTTAGTTTTCACTTCAAATCAATAAAAATAAATTCGAATTATCAACGATATTTTGACATTATGTTAATAGGAAATTCAACGGACAAAACGAAAATTCGAATTACCACGTAATTCGAATCAACCAAGTTCCATTGGAATTCTTCATATATGTTTCTTTTTACATTTGCTGAAACTGTTTAAAGGTTAATCAATTTGAAATTTGTTTTTAACTGTGAAAGTCTTTAGATTTTAAGAATTTTGTTCCTTGCTTCAAAATTTCATTTACTGATGTGGGGTTAAATTAAAGATCAAAAGTAAATTATACGAATTTTGAATATATGCTAATCAGTGGCGAATGGCAAGAGCTAAACCAGAATTCTTGATTTTATTTAAAATCACTACAACTCATTGTTATTAATTTTCCTTTTAAAAAAAATAATAAAACGTGACAACATTGTTTTCTGGCTTGACAGGCTGGAAAATTTTCCTACTTTTCTAGTCATTTCACTTGTAATTGTAGCGTTGACGCGATCGAAAACATTTTTGTCTAGTTATTTCATTGTATTTTTTACTGTTTGCAGGGTTAGCATAGCTAGGGATTTTTTTAAGACAAGAAAAAATCACTAAAAAAACAGTCGATAGATGGCGCTAGTACAAGCGACTTTGGTGGAAATATGCAAATGCGACGGTTTTGATAATCCACAATGACAACAAGTGAATATGAATGCTGAGTGCGAAGGATAAAGCTTTGTTGGTGAAGTTGTTTTACGTGAACCAGGAATCGGCGACTATTGCCGTTGCTGGATTTTTGACTCGCTTGCAATGTGTTATCCTCTGTGTTGGTGGTCATCATACTGCTGTAATAAACGATTTGGAGGCATTCTGTTCGTTATTTGCGTATCTTTTCCTTGACTTGTGTACGTCAGTGCCATCTATCGGCTGTTTTTTGCAGTTATTTTTTTTTCTTGTCTTAAAAAAATTCCCGTGACCTAGCGATGCTAACCCTGCAAAACGTTTTTACTTTCTCGTATACGAAGTATACAAAGAGAAAGTATTGTAATCGTCAAAAAATTCGAACCTGGGATTTTGACGAATCTCCACGTTTTAGACTTCCCTGAGTCCGAAAAACACAATTTTGGAATTATGTCTGTCTGTGAACACGATAACTCGATAACTATTAGAGCTACGGGGATGAAATTAGGTATGTGACTTTTACACAACATTTTTAGGTTTCTATTAAATTTTGGACAAAATCCGTTTATAGGAAGTCTGTCTGTCTGTCTGTCCTCGTTCATGTGAACACTATAATTCAAAAACTTGAATAGCTAGATGGGTAAAATTTGGTACACAGTTTTATCATCAGGAATGTAGGTCCGTATCAAATGTTGTGCCAAATCCGTCGAAGGGTTGAATGTCTGTCAGTCTGTGCAATCGCATACTTCTGAACATTATAACTCGTAAACCCTGCGGCGTTGATAAATAAAAATTGGTATGAGTCTTGCTAACATTAATTCTAGATCTGAGTCCAATTTTCGTTTCAATCGGTCGAAAAAAAGTTGTTCAAATGTCCTATTTGTCTTTTCTCATTACACAATGACGCGAGGCCGTTATTACCTCCAAGCTTCCGATTCCTAAGCTATTATTCTCTACTGCATTAGGGATGTTTGTTCGTTTTGATGCCTTTCAGCTTATTTTTTCTCCACATGTATTAGGAGTATACGAGAAAGTTTAGGAGAGACCACTCCCGCTGGTTTATTTCGGTCATTTTTCCGGTTTTTATGAATTTTTAAAGTTTCTACGGACTTTTTGTTCACCCTGTATATTTTCTTGATGCTGTTGGAAACTGCAAGAGCCGGCGGGTCTAAAGGCCTCTGCCCTATCGCCTTGATTTATCTTGTGAGCGGGCTTTCGCTCGATTGTTTGTAAATTGTCCGCATATCCGCTATGGAGTGGACTATGGGTTTCTTCATCACGGATATAGAAATAAAATCACGCAAGGTAAAAATTAGAACTTTTATTAGTTTCTTCCCTTTTCCCCTAGATTGGGTTACTGATTTAAAAATAGACATTTGAAAGTTTAAAGTAAAATGCATGTCCAGGGACTCCTCCCATTTGACGGAAAACACTTAAAGACTGGGAAGTTATTCGATAATAATTATGAACCCACAGCTTGTCTGTCATTGATAATTCCGTGTAAAAGCATTTCAAAGACACGATATTCAAAACGGTTGTAAACTTTAACCTCTTCGGCCCTAGCGTCCTAGTATTAGGACACATCTTTATATTACTCTAGATTCCACATTTTTAAGAATTTCTACTTCAAAATCCTAGGTCCTACTAATTATGCCTTCAAGAATAGAAAGATGCTTTCATTTCCGCTCAGTAGTTGGTAGCATAGTCGTAACAGAAAAAATAATGGAGGTTTGTGACCATCTGCAGTCAAAACGCAAGTGCAAGTTTTTTGAGTCCTCAAAAACATTATTATATTTAATCCTCTTCTTTTTGAAAAAAATCCAAAACATAAATCGTGCAATTTCTGTCAAATTCAGTTCTTTTAATTCAAAAATAATGAGAAATTGCAATACAAATGAGAATCAAACATTTGTTCTACTAATAGGACATCAGGCCTTAGAGCAGACAACATAAATTTTTATACTTGTTCCATTGTTAGAACACCAGGTGTCTATAGTAAAACATTTTTTGAATTCTTTTACATTTAACGACATTTCCTCTGAAAAACATTGTGTTGGATGTATATTTTGGATATTTTACATTTGTTATTCATTTATTAACAGTAAAAATTGATGCAAAGTTCAAAACGGATGGACGAGGTATTTCAGATAAATATGTTACAGCAGCTGGCAAAATCGCTGTAGTGAAATGGTACGGCACTCGTGCGAACGTAGTTAAAAGATGGAGCAAAAAAAGATGTCACTTTTGTTGAAGTTCCCAGACCTGAAATTGTAAAATTTTACAATAAAAGTATAGGGGCGGGAGTGGACAAGCATGACTTGTTAATGTTATTGTACCAAACGGCTAAGAGGAGCAAAAAATGGACCCTCCTCGTACCACCTCCAAAGAAAAGGTTACATACATATTTCAGACCTTGCAATGACGTGTGATTTGATGGGATAAACAGCATGATTGAAAGAAATTCAAAGCAACAAATTTGCAAATTGGAAGGTTGCACTTTCAAAACTACATCTTTTGTGAGAAATGTGAAGCATATTGATGTTTTCATGCTCAAAGAAATTTTTTCTAATCATTTCATACAAAATAATTGTAAATTGAACTTCAAAATTTTTTCTTTTTACTTAATTGAAGCCTGGTGTCCTATTATTAGGACATTTTTAATTAGTGTTCTAATTGACAAAAATATGATATTTCATATTTAAGTTACTTATATAATATAGCATATTTAACCACTCGCTGATTTTTTATCTGTCCGGTGCATAATTCAGGGCCGAAGGGGTTAAAAATGACTTCACTGCAAGAAGACCTTGTGTAGGAAATCATAAGTGAGAAATGCTCCTATATGCTGGAAAGCGTATTTTCTATAAATATGTTTTAATCCCCAAACTTGTGTTAGTGTTTTAAGGACGGAAATATTTTAAAACCTTGTTGAATTATACTAGATGGGATTGATAAGCATCTAATTAACTGCCATCAAATAAATTTGTAGAAGAAAACCTTTTAGTTTTTAACTTGCTGCTTTCAGGTTCAGGCTGCTTCTACAACCTGTATATGACTCCGAATTTGGTGAAGGATGCCGGTCATCAAGAAGTAGAAGATCAAAAGTTAGACAGACACATACATTCCAATAGCGTTGAAAATCGAGCTAACTCTATGAATATATGTTGCTTTCCAACAGGGACTTTTCTTTGGCCCACAGAAACGATTTCACAATGAAAAGGAAAACAACCTACAAATGGCTAAACAGAAAAAAATTTCAATTTAACTTAAAAACAACATCTGTTGCGGATTCTACCCAGATGGCGCTTTTGTACATCTTGTGGCAACGGCTTCCTCCTCCATTGGAGTAGATTGCGTGGCAGGCATGGAAACGGAAGGAATGGCTTGAATGGAAAGTGCCTGGAAGTCTTACTATTGTCTTGTAAATAGTGTAAATAACTATAATGTCATATCTACCTATATCTATCATTTACTCATAATAAATAATATGAAAAGACACTCATTGGAATTTCATTTGCACCACTGAATCACAGATGCAATAACATCAAACTTAAATAACAACAGTTATTGAAAATATTTTTAAAATTATTTTTTACTACTGCTTAACTGTTTTCTAATGAAAAACTGAAATTGCTATTTTATTCTCACAATTTTTTTACCACCTCTTCTTACAACATATATAGACGCATCTTGTTAACATGTGTCACTCTTTCGTTCAATATGTTCAGGCCAGAGCATGGACAGCTTTCTGCTCATGCGCCAGGAGGAGCGGGCTGCGTACGACCGTCTAATGCGGTACATCCTGCACCCTCAGGCCCACTGCCTCACCATGGAGGTGCTCGGCGGCAAAAGGGGACGCAACAAGAAGTTCGACGGCGACAAAACCATCTGTCTGGAACCTGGACCTGGACTCAGTGAGGACTGCATCGTTTACTCTTTCGGGCAAGTGCTCTTTTAAACTTCGTATTTCTTCATTCTTTTATGTGAAGCCAAAGGTCATTATGATGATTTAGATATAAATAAGTGGGAGTGTTTTCTCCTCGACTTCTGCAATATTGTCCTTTTTGTGCTTAGCTTCGTTGAATAGTGAAAGGAACGGAGTATGCATTTTCGAACTCTTTCGTTAGAGCGATTGCGTACAAAATTTGACAGGGATTTACCAATTTAAAGTCGACACCACATACCAAATTTCATTTATTTCGCTCAGTGAGTTATTTTGTTCTCATGCGTATTGGGCGACAGACTTCCTCTTGACGAATTTCGTTCAATATCTGATAAAATATACAGTTTTAATATAAAGTCTATATATCAAATTTCATTCGTCCAGCCCAGTGGTGGAGAACTTATGACTCGCGGGTTAGACGCTGATCCACGAAGACCTTTTAAATGATCCACGAGTTGATTTTTACGAACTAATTTTTTATACCATAAAAGAGAAAACAGACAATCTAAAGTATTTTAAAAAAGAAAGTATAAGTATCTAATGTCGAATTTATAAAAGATATTTTTCACCAAACAATTTTATATCAATGAAGAAACTTGCTAATTCTCTTGAGATGCCCTACCTGTTGAAATTGTGTTTTTATTCATTGTAATTGTATTATTTTTTATTGTAATTGTTTTATTATCATTGATATTTTGTAGAACAACCGACCACTAGATAGCGGTGAGGATCTTTGTTCCGGGAGAGTGATTTTTACTTTCTCGTATACGAAGTATACAAAGAGAAAGTACTGTAATCGTCAAAAAATTGGAACTCGAAGTTTTGACGAATCTCCACATTTTAGACCTCCCTGAGTCCGAAAAACACAATTTTAGAATTCTGTCTGTCTGTGTATCTATGAACACGATAACTCGAAAACTATTAAAGCTAAATGGATGAAATTTGGCATGTGGTCTTTACACATAATTTGTAGGTTTCTGACAAATTTTGGACAAAATCCGTTAAAGGGAAGTCAGTCTGTCTGTATCTCGATGTTCATGTGAACGCGATAACTCACAAACTTAAATAGCTAGATGGATAAAATTTGGTACGCATTGTTATCATCAGGAATGTAGGTTTGTATCAAATTTTGGAGCAAATCCATCAAAGGGTTGACTGTCTGTCTGTATGTATAATCGCATACTTTTGAACGCAATAACTTCTTAAAAAATCACTTTGATAAATGAAATTTGGTATGTGGCCTTCCTACTTTCATGGTAGATTTGTGTCTCCAATTTTTGTGTCAATCGGTTAAAAAAAAGGCGTTCAAATTGATCTTTCGTTTTCTTTATCTTACACCCTGCTCTATTGGTAATCACGCCGGCTTCTAATTCCACTTTCGTGTTGGACGACCTTCGGAAATCGTGGTATGACGTTTCGCTTATTTTTTTCACCACTGCGTTAGGGATTCTCGTTCGTTGTACTGCCTTTTAGCTTATTTTTTTCTCTGAATGTGTTAGGAGTATACGAGAAGGTTTAGGGGAGACCAGTCCCGCTGGTTTTGTAGACAATTGCCTAATGCTTGTGAGAATACGATCGATGATGTTGTTGTTCGTAGAGTGGTTGTGAATAAATATAATTTAGTTTTTTACCATATGGCGTCGGATTTTTGCTTCAAATTATGATACACATAGTCATTTGGGATGACACACCAACATACCCCCATTGTTTTAACGATGTTTGAGTCCACATATTCGTGTGAAAAATTATTTTCCTCGATGAATTTTATAAAATCTACCAACAGAAATAAACTTGGAAATTGACTGCGAAATGCGTTAAACTAATAAATACGGAATATGAAAATAATATTAAGAGACTATCTGAAAATGAGCTAATTTTAAAAATGGAAAATTGACAAATTTTTGGTGCTTCCAAATTACCCCAAGTAACGCCATTGTCTTAGAGACCCACGGGTGATTATTGGAAAAAATTATTGAACAAAATTTGCCCACTTATAGGAAAGGTTCGCCATCACTGGTCTATCCCGTTCTGTTTATTTCTTTCCCTTTTTTATCATGTTCACTAACAGATAGTCATAATTCCAAAAATGTTTTCTTTTCGGACTCGGGGGAAGTCTAAAACGGTGAGATTAATCGAAATTTCGAGGTCGAATTTTTCATGATTACAATAATTTCTATTTCTTTATATCGTATGCGAGAAAGTGTTAAAAATAACAAATTCTACCTCGAATATAATTTATTGTCATAATAAAGGGGGCGTAGATGGAGAATACTTTATGTAAGCTATAGATCAAAAATATAAGATTATGTTTATCAAAAGGCTAGTTGAGTGCTCTACCTTATATTTACCCTCCCTATTTATCCAGCTATTGCGTTGTTGAAATATGATCATCTATTTACATTTCATTTGGTTTAATGAATATTCTCTATCCTTTAGTTTCCAAAAAGATAAGTATCGCTAATAATCGAACATTCGATGCATAAGTTTGATGAGTTATTTCTTCTTCATTTTCTTTATTTTGCCAATATTTCTACGAGAATGCTGCATTAATATGGATGACATCAATTGGGAAATGCTACTGTCTAAATGGGATGATCATTACATTAATTATCCTCTACTAGAAATACTTATCAGAAGGAAAAAAATTCTCATTTAAGGTTTATTATATTGAGGGACTATAGAAAAAATATATTTAAAAATCACAATGAAGAAAGGCATTTTAGTTCTGTAGATCAAAAACTGTAGACAAGGCTCTATCTGAGAAACCCGTTCAAATACATAACGAGCTAAGCTTTCTTTAAACGAAACTTTACTCTCATAAGAATATCTCTACCCATGAGTAGTTCTGGAAAAGTTTTGACTATTTCAGTTTAAGAATGAAGTCATAAAAGAAAAGACCCGTCGGGGTCAAATGTCCTCCCGCTGGTGTGGCTCGGAAGTTTGGAGAGGGGGTGCCAGCTCTGGTGTCGTCCTCATCATCTGATCACGGTTCAAAATTAGAAGGTCCGTCACAAAATAGCTCTCGTGTTGCTGCAGATGCATTTAATCATGTTCACGTGAAACTCGCCCCGCCAGTTTGATTTTAAAATCCAATACGTGTCTTGCAGGAGGAAATGTGCAATTAGATATTGGATAGAGTGCGTAATTACGTTTGTCATGTGTCTGTGACGTCATATAAATTGACTCCTGTAGAGGAAAGAGACTCATGTTTATATGGAATGCCGCCCGCTATTGAAGAATTAATTCAATTTTAGGAACCATTTTTATTAGATGGCTAAGTTCCACGACACAGTACATTAAAAGGTACAAGACGCAAGACAGAGAACAACAACACAAGACAAGTACACAGAAGAAGAGAGAAACATCATGGGAAAAACCCGGATGGCTCTAGTAGCGCCACCTACCATAAAAAGGAGAAGGCAGTGAATTGTAACCGCTACACTCCGTTAAAAATGTCAAACAATTTCTTTGTTGATGCGTAAAAACTGGGGGAACGACTTCTGATAAAATTGCAAGAAAAGCTGGAGTTTGAAAGAAATTTTGCATTTAATCCTTTATCTTGAAATCAGGGCCGCTGTGGTCTAGGGTAAGGTCTTGGCTTCAGGGGTGGAGGGTTCGAGACCAGATTCCATCGAAAAAACGCCAGGTAAGCGGGTCTGGTGCACGTTAAATCCGTCGGGGCCAAATGTCCTCTCGCTGGTGTGGAGCGGAAGTTTGGAGAAGGGGTGCCAGCTCTGGTGTCGTCCT
>BGPR01001626.1:43027-54750 GCA_013235015.1 Araneus ventricosus | reverse complement strand
TTTGGGACATTTATATTTATTTCAATCCATAAAAGAATTTAAAGGATAAAAGCTTAATTTCACAACTTTATCTGCTTCAATTTATTACCGTGATATGTAGTACGCAACTTAGAGAAATGCAAATGAGATGCGAGTCACTTAAATAAATTGCTTGGCTTGGCGATGCAGAGGGAGGATAATCAAAAGTAGAGAATTTAAATCTTGTGTATACATAAGCGCAAATTAAAATTAAGAATTTACGTGCCCTACGCAAGAAGCTTTCCTGCTGAACATGACATTGTGCAGAGAGAACGTAACATCAGTGAGAAAAGATGTTTTGTGAGGAAATTACTTTACCTTAGAAAAATATATGATAATCTTTCAGATGCCAGAATGGAGCAGGCATAGTGTATTATTCACTAAATCTTCAGGAATTTAGATCCAAATTTGGCTGACTGCAATGCATAATAAACTATTGTTTAAAATTTTATACAAAGAAACATAAAGAATTTAATTTTCTCTCTAAGATGGGAGTTTTAATTAAGTTACAACCAAGCTATACATCTATGTCTGGAAGAAAAAATAATATTAATTTTCCACGAAACTAATTAAATTGTTCTGGTAACATTTAGCTCTAAGCAATGATCTTTCACGGTTTATAAACAATATTTTTTTATCATGCAATGGAATATTTTGATTTTCCTACTTTTTGACATGAATTGGACCAGATTTTTTCTTTTATCGGGGAGGGATTTTTGAAGAAATGTATAAAATAATACAAATAAAAAGTTTTTATAAAAACACTTTTTATTACTGTAATAAAAAGCAGAAAAAATAATTCTTCAATTCTTCATTCAAAAGGTAGGAGATCAGAGCGGCAATCGTAAAAATAATAATAATAGTCGTAAAAAATATAAATATTCTAAGTAAATTGCAATTTTACTCACATTCACGGTATATTTATACTTTTAATGAATTTTTAGAGATTCTCTTTCCTGCGAATTTTTAGCGATTTTCTAACACCGTAATGGACGATCGAAAATCAACGAAAGACGCTGCTGCGATAAAACTGTTTAATTAAGTTGAAAATGTTATAAGTACTTAGACTCGAAAATACTTTTTCCCGAGCAACGCCGGGTATATCAGCTATAGTTTAGCAACGGATTCGGAAACCCTCCGCGCTTTTGCGCATGCGCCGGGCGGAGTTATTTTCATCAAAATGGGGGGGGGGAGTGAAGAATGGAAGGGTGATGTTTACATATTACTGAGCATGATCCAACAAAGAACTCCGGAAATGCGCTCGTATGACTCACTACCTGACACCCTTTTCCGGTGTTAAATCGTCGAAAAGTGGTAGTCTCGGAATCCGTTGCTGAACAGGAGTATTTTATTTACGGAAATGCACTCCCATTGGTTTATTCCAGGAAATCGAGTTTTTAATTGTGTTTAGCGATATCTAATTTTGTTAAGATTGATCCAATAAATTATAGTTTCTAAAAGTGAAAACTTTATTTCCATTATCTAATTATAATGAGCTCAAAAGTTCTACTACAAATGAAATTTTCTATTTAACGGATACTATACAAAATACAATTATAAATTTGAATCCATGAAAATGAGGACGTAATCAAGTGTTGCCAGCCAAAAGAATCCGGAAAGTTCATAAATACTTTAAAAATCTAAATTTATGCAATTTATTAAACTCTATCACTAAAGTTACTTTACGTAAATGTAAACTTATAGTAAATTGTCAATTTTATACATATTTTTAACAATAATATGAATTAAATATATGAATTATTCTGTCTTCTGACTTGAATGGATTAGTTATAAAATGTAACTGGAGGAATTCATTGTTAAAAAAATTTTTATTAAGTCAAAAAAATAGTACATTTAGACTGTTATTACAAAATAATTGCATTTATGTAAATACAAATGTATTGTAACAATATTACGTGACATGAAATTCGTGTCACATAATAATGTAAAATCGCATGACAATGAGAAATACACCATAACTTAAGAAACATATTTTAAAAAAGCGAACAATAAATTACTATAACTCATTAAATAAATGGTAAATAAGCTGTTTTTTCATAGCTGATTCATGAGAAGAAATAAAAAATTGATCTTCATCGATTCCATTTCACTTTTCGTGAAACATGCACCATATTTAAATTTGAGACCTGGAATGGTAAATAGCGTTTGATTTCTCTGAAAAGAAATCCAAGGCACTTTCGTTCCAATATTTAAAATAGTGAAAAAGACGCGGAAATAGTGAAAAGAACTGGAATTAAATTCTACAGTATATAGCGTTTGATTTCTCTGAATAGAAATTCAAGGCATTTTCGTCCTAATATTTAAAATAGTGAAGAAGACGCGAATTCCCAGAGGCCGCTAAAGCTTTTGGTTTCTCATTAAATCTGACGCTGGCGTATCTGTGAAAATTCAGCTGCTTCAAAGAAAAAAAGTATTAAACTGTATTGGGAAGACACGAGAATTTATTGGAACGGAAAGCTTTCGCTACGATGAATAAGTAACATGAGTTTCTTGTTCGACATTTTGTGACAAACTC
Organism: Araneus ventricosus; assembly: GCA_013235015.1. Classification (NCBI taxonomy): domain Eukaryota; kingdom Metazoa; phylum Arthropoda; class Arachnida; order Araneae; family Araneidae; genus Araneus; species Araneus ventricosus. The sequence continues at coordinate 52,196 of BGPR01001626.1, read as the reverse complement.
AAATAAGAATTTGTCACTTGATACTTAGTAAAAATAAAATAGGAAAGAAAAGAGGTTGATTTATATTTGGAGAATCTGAATTAGATAGAAAGAGAAAATAAGACTCTCAAACGTGTTCGTTTTCTCTCAAAGGATGTTCTAAAACGGAGTGCAACAACAAGGAAAAATCATTCCCACTGCACCTCCAAATGTTTATTTTATTTTATATTACTATATACTTCTGTTTAACTTGACTTGTTTCATGTTTGTAAGGATGGAATTTTTCACTCACTTTCTCTTGTGCTAGAATTCTGAAACTTATGTATTCTCGATGACAAAACAGTATTTTAAAATTTTCAGAACTTATTTATAAGTCGATCAAAATTGATTTTGTTAAATTTTGATTCCATAAAAGTGGCGCCACCTGGTATTAATTTGAAAAAAATTGATTTTCAAGATTCCATAATATTTATTACAATGAATTATGAACTAAAGACTAAGAAGTATAAAGTAATTTAAATAAAAAAATTCTACGTTTTACTGCAATGTTTAAAGTGTTATAAAAACTGTTTTTTATTAAATTTATTCTTTCATTTCTCCACTTTGAAAGCGTTTCTTTTTGTTCAAACTGTTTTGATTAGAAACGCTTATATTGTTGTATGCATTTTTTCTCATCCCTTTCGTCTTTAAAGATGTTTGCATAGGAAGCTTTAAAAGAGAAGTTAAAATTCTATACAAATTTTGAGTTTTATTTTGTTATTAAAGTATTTCAGAAAAACTGTCTTTGAATTTTATCTTTCACGGGTTTCATGAAACGCTCTGAAAATAAACATACCACAGGTTTCCGAATTAAGCCAATATTATTTTTACGCTATTTGGACATCCTTAGAAATATTTTTTGTTAAGTTTAAAGTTTGCTTACTTTATGCTTTGGAATAACATGCTAAAAGTACCACTTTGTTTACAAAGCAGCAGAACAAACTCTTGATAAGTAAAATAAATGTTCTTGCAGAAATACATTTAAAATGCCTATGGATTTTACGATTAAAATGTGATATTTATTTTTAAAATAAAATATGGCTGTTAAAACTAACTGTTATTCTCTTAATTCAGTCTTGAAATATACAGAAATGACCTTGTGCCACTTCATCTCATATGGGGGTCACACAATATTAAAGAAGGAAAAAAACCAGGACCCATTATTCATCTCACGTTAAAAGGTTTGACTAGTGTTCTCTTTTTGCTGTTGAAAAGCCATCCGATGCTCATTCTGACCGTGAAGTTCTATAGAATAATTGATTGACGACTACACTCCAGCAGTCACCTGAGTCGGGTCTTAATGCAATTCTGCCCAGTGAACTCCCTCCAGTAAATTTTAAAAAGTTCTTGCCCTTCTGATTAAAAATTGATGGATAGCTCAGATGGCATAGCTCAATCAAATTGAAAAGAATATCTCAATTCTTTTTGATATAAGTATTTGCATTGGATTAAAACATGAGGAATTTGTGGATGCTGTTTTGGTGCTTAACCCATTTTCTTTGCATTAGAAGTCGCTTCAGTGGCGGCTCGTCCATTAGGGCTGCACAGCTGCAGCACCCCCTGAAATTATTTTTTAAACTTGTATATTTCGTTTTCGATCTTATTTGCTTACTTTTCCACTCTCAGCGTTCAATGACTTACGAAAATACAAAAAAAGCAATAAAAATTGAAAAAAGGCATAAAATGAGTCCAAACGAAGAGAGACGCAGGTCTGAGCTGCAAAATAATCTGCCCCCCCCCGAAATCCGTTCACTGAGCAGAAAATCCGGAGTGAAAAAGCAACTCTTTCTTCCTTTAACTTAGACGGGCTCTGGGCTGAACGTCAACACAGCTCTGGCTGGCACGGAGCCAATTGAAAGAAAGAAAGATGCTCTTTTTAATATATTTTTCTTATATCCTCACTCTCACACAAGTTGCAATCTCATTGGCTGTTTATGAGTTTCGCTTTCGGTTCGTGTTGCGACGACCGATTCAAGAAAATAATACTATTCTAAAACTTTCAAATTTTTAGAGTATTTCAGTAAAAAATTTATTTAACATGTTTTAGTTTAAAAATGAATTTTCTGTATATGAGTTATTTGATATTCATTTTTGAAAGAGTGTTATCGAGTGAACTGGGCAAGGAGGGAAGTGTATATTTGGAATCCCGATTATTTTTTTTCGTCAGAGGAATCGTCACATCAGCATTCACTTTAATTTTTGTCAGTAAAACTAATAGAAAATGTCATATGCTGGTTATTTACTTTGTTTGAAAAGCAGGAAATTTCACATCTGGATTTGCAATTAAAAAATTTGGCCTACTTAGAGATAAAGTATCTTTTAAAATTCTATTCTCTTGATAAACATTTTTTTGCAACCCTCCTCGTTTCTGAGCTCATGAGTCGCCACTGAGTCGCTTTTTTATTTTATCACATTGCGATCTGGTGCGACTGTGTACAAAATACCCCGAGGAAGTTTAGTTTTATCAAAGAACATTACAAATATGTATGCTATAGGAAAAAAATGAATGGCCATTTGCAAGTGCGGCTTTCCTATGTTTCATTTTTGAATAAAAATGAAAAAAAATTGACGAAACTACATTTTTCACATTTCAGAATCTTTTCCCAATATAAATAATATTTTTTCATCTAGAATTTTTTGATATCGTGATTTTCAACACTGTAATTTATTTAAAAGGGAAAAGTATAATCTTTTCTGAGCAATTGTTTTTATTCCCCCCAGGATAGCAAACGAGTGGTCGTTCGACGAGAGCATTCACGAGATGTTCGGCTGCAAGGTGTTCTCTTTCGACCCCAGCATGGGAATGGAGGATCATCAACATGGAGACGGAATCATGTTCTTCAACATGGGCATCGGAGAATTCGACGGGAAGATGTAGGTGCATTTTTAGCTATCAAACAATCTTAAAACATCAAGTCTTTCGATGGTATAATGTTTATTGGGTACCTTGTACCAGTTTTTGCTTGTTTGTTTGTTTTAGAACCACACCGACCAGCCTACACAACCGGGTGCGAGACCCACAACGGCCCGTGGGGGAAGCACAAGTTAACCTAATATTTATGTAAATCATGAGCATTTAATTAAAATAGAGCTGTTGATAAAATACAGCTGCTTACCCACACAGGTGGGGAGAAGGAACTAGTCACAAATGCCCAACTCACCAAGTGGAGAATGCTTAATTACAATGCAAATAATCTCACTTTATATATGTGGGGATTCCATTAGATCAAACAGAACGCTCACAGGGGGGGTTACCTTTAAGGGGTAAATGGATCGGAATCAGGTCTAGGGGATTTATTTCGGTTTCAGTCGCATTAATTTTAAGACAAATTATTTACATGAAAAAAAAACGAAGGGACTTCAATTTAAATACAAGACATTTATTTAAGACAGACATGGGCAAACTCCGGCCCACCGGAAGATTTTATCCGGCCCGCGGATAGAATTTTAATTTGCCGGTTCGACGGAAATTAAAAGAAAATATGATTTATATATTATATATCCATCTCCTTTTTTACTTTGTTTAAATATTATTTTTTTTTCTTCCTTTTTTTCAAAGGACTGATGATCTTTTTACTTTCTCTATTTTTATTCTACAAAATATAAATCGACGGAAATAGCAAGCACAGACAGTGTTGCCGCCAGTGCGTCTGCCTTTCGCTCGCGCCATTGAGCTGCATTTTGAGTTCGAACGCAGATTTCAAGATTTGAGTGCCATTCAAACAGAATTGGATATTTTTACCACGCCTTTCAACGTAAATTGTGAAGCAGTGAGGTCAGATTCGCAGCTTGAATTAATTGAGTTGCAATCTAACAATAATCTCAAGCAGTCGTTTCTAAATATGACAAAGTTAGAGTTTTACAAATCATTATCGAAAGTAAGTTTCCCAAATTTAATATCTCACACCCAGAAAATCAGTGCTATGTTTGCTTCATCTTATATATGTGAACAAGTGTTTTCAACTATGAACCTTAGAAAGAATTATTTCAGAAGTAGACTGACAGATGAGCATTTAGCCTCGTTCCTTAGAATCAATACATCTCACTTCGAACCTCAATATAAGGAACTATTAAAAATGAAATCGCAATTTCATTCATCTCATTAACATATTTAAATTGTAATACTTGTACATTGTTTTTAAAGTTTTAGAAAAATTTATCTTGGCCCGCCAAACTTTTTATTTTTATTTTATGCCCGCGACCGAAAAAGTTTGCCCATCCCTGATTTAAGAACTAGAGGGAGAATTTTACAGGGGAAGTTATATACAAAAGAAAAATAATCAGGAGTTTAGTGATTGACATGAAGGTATGGTTATGTTAACTAGATCATCACCGGGATAGATGTCAATGGGGTTAAAAGTAGTTAATTGAGTTAATGATATTCAGAAGGAAAAGATAGATGGGATACAGTTACCGTTGCATAGCTATTAACGTCGGGCGACTTAGTTTGCGCATTGGCGCCGTGCAGTGAAGCATCATAGAAAAGGGAGAGGGAATGAGAGAGAGTTGCCAGTCTGAGACTCTCGTTGCGTGCTCCTCGGTTTTGTGAGGAAAAAGAGGGCGCTGTTTATGACGTATCATGAACAGGACTTCTGGTGCCATCTATCATATGTGATAATCTAGTTTCGCAATTCTTTTTTATGCTGCGATTAAATTATGCTTTTTGGTAATATTCCTCATGCATATATAAAACTGCAAATAAAAATAGAAAATACTACAAACACGAACTGTTTAAAGTCTGTTAAGAGCAAGGAAGTAGAACGGATAAAAGTATAAAAGCAAATGCAAGAACCATGAAAAATATATATCAACAAAAAAAAATTAAAAGATATAGAATTAAAACCAAAGCGACACTAAATAACATTTTCATAGTAACGCTAAGAAATTTTAAAATACACCAGAAGACATCTGAAAGAGATTCAATAGCCGTAAAGGCCAGCATACCAAAGGCTCAACACTCTTCACAAAACCAAGATCTTCCAGACCCAGTGTGGGGGGCCTGAAGTAGCGGAGAAGGCCCAGATCTCCATATTTGAGATCCATCGTGACTTTAAGCTCAAGGTACCCCATCTCCAATAATATAAGAATAGATCTTTTCCTAAACAGGTCGCTGGACAGCGCTTTCAGGTGGAATATAAGTAGGGTTACCATAATTTTTGTAGTTGAAATCCGGACACGCAGGAGGGGTTGAAGGGTCTTGGGGATCAAAGTTCAGTATAAAAATCTAAAAGCTGCCTATCAACCACCCTCTTTCATAACACTAGCACAAAGTTTGAGGAAGTGGGAAAAAAATTTAAGACGTCAGAATGCAAGAAGATACAATTTTTATTAATCATTGGTTAATCAAAATTGTATTAACGAAAAACAGAATTAAAGCAAAACTGCCAAAACTTTTAATTTTAAGTTTGAGCTGGTTCCTGGAGAAGAAGGCTGATCCATTTTCTCATCAACTATGGATATAAACGGAGTGAAGAATTAATATTCTTTCATTGGCAGAAAGACGTCAATTTTTTCGAATACGTCAGATTTTTTCTATTACAAACAAATTCCCTTCTCGCCGCATTCACTGGAGAAAATCCGGACATTTTGAAGATCCGGACGTGAGCTTGAAATCCGTCTTGACGTATGGTAGCCCTAAGTATAAGTGTGTCAGAGTACGTTATGTGAGGCTCAGTTTGAAAAACCAAAAATCTAAACTATTTACAAAATTTTGAGTTTATTGGAAAATAAAGGAGTCTTGCAGTTCACATTCTCGTCGCCGAGTTTGATCAGTGATTTCATCGAACAGTGTTGACAGCGTTTGATCCCATTATTATTCATAATCCACTGCTCATTCGCAATGTCCAGTCTCTCACGGCAAAACACACTTGTTCAGTTTTTGTTCGTTCTAATATGAATTCCATGAATTATGATTCGGGAAGCCAAAGTACTGATAGCAACTTGGAGCGATGCCTTAAACTGAAAATTTCTTGTTATAAACCACACATGTATAATCTTTCTCAAGAAATACAAACTCATTGATCGTACTTATTAAAATCATTGAAAGCAAGTTTTTGTGAAAATTTTTCTTACTTTGACCATGATATTGCAGCTTGGATAGTTATGGCAAAAATGTAATTATTATTTGTTATAATGAGGCTTTCAAATTTCCTTAATGCAAAAACACATTTATGTCTTACAAATAACTTTAAAAATTATTGTGAAGCACAACTCAAAAGTTTGCCGACTCCTGCCCGTGACGCATTTTGCAAGTAAGTCCAACGCTTGGAGTACATGGAAGTAAATGAAAAACCAGAAATGGCGAGTTCAGTTCAATTATTTCGTTTTTCAGTTCTCATATTTAATACTAAGTAGAATTCCATCTTTGAGATCTTCGTATGATATGTATTTATTTAGAGTAGAGTCTTATTATCCGACATAAACGGAGAATGCCAATGTCGGATAAGTGGAAATGTTGAATAGTAAGAAAAGAAAAAGAGAGAACACTTTTTATGAAAAATACCCATATATTAAACATTGTATTTCGTGATATATTGTATTTAAAGATTAAAAAAAAAGGGGGCGCCGGGGCCTATTGGTAAGGTCTCGGCTTAGCGGCCGGAGAGTTCCAGGCCCGAAATCCGATTCCCCTGAAGATATGCCGAATAAGTATGTGGACCTGCTGCACGCTAAATTCTACGTAGAGGGCCAAACGTGCTCCCGCCTATGTGGTGCTGAAGCTTAGAGAGATGGGGGGTTGCCAGTCCAGGTGTCGCCCTCGTCATCCGACCGTGGTTCAAAATCACGAATTCCGCCCCAAAATAGCCCTCGTGTTGCTTCAAAATGAGACGTTAATATAATTAAACTAAATTGGACTAACTTAAAGATTTAAAAATATGACGGGAGGCTGTCTTTTTTAAACAGCCGTGATGTTAAAAGCGTAGGACTACTTTACCCGCGTGACTCTTTTGTTTCTCGAATTTTCTCGGTCTCTCTTTGTTACTCGCGATTCTCTTTTTTTGTAGCTTCTGTTGTTATCCTTTATCTCTAAAATAAGACATTAGTTATGTTTTTAACATATGTAGTTTTTATGCCTTTTAGTTGAATAACAAATGCAGACATTAGTTCTATGCTATAAGTCTAAGTTTTGTGTTTGCATAAAAATTTCTCTGTTAAATAAAATAACTAAAGTAATTTTTGTAGATTTTTTTGTCAATGGACAAAATAGTTTGTACTTTTGACTAATGTTAATTTTCCATTAGGTTAGATACATCTCTCTCTATATATACATACGTTAGACACAATTCATTATGGTTCTTATTTTTCTATAATTATTTGTTTTACTTTTTTCACATTCGCACCGGTATTTAACCATGCTATTTCGTTAGGATGCATATTTTCTTGATATATATTTTTAATTTTTTAAAATTAATTCATTTAGTTTCTAATCTCATGAGTATAGAGATCTTTTGAATAAAACAAGGGAATTTTTTTAAGATATAAAGGTGAATATTTGAGGGTCTTCTTTTATAACTTAAACAGATTCTATTCTCAGCAATGTTTACATAATTTTTTTCTCCTTTGAACATCTTGAAACCAATGTATATGTCTCAACTAATAATAAAAGTAAATGTGTGTTTGCCTCTCAAGTGTTCGACAAGGCAGACCATTTGACCTAGATTTACGGAATCTGGAATCAATATACTTTAAATAGTGGGAATATGCACATGAGAGTGATTTTTTCAAAATTTCAATTACTAAATTATTAAGCAATTTTTTTTTATTTTAACCACAATAACTTCCAAAAATATTTATAACATGAAAATAATTTTTATGCCATCCTCTCATATCTCTAAAATAAGACATTAGTTATGTTTCTACAATATGTAGTTACCGAGACATAGAGGATCTCCCATACAACATTTTTTGTGGCGTTTCGGCGTGTGAATCAAATTCCTTCTGAGACCCCAATGGAAGAAACGTAGTCCTACGTTAAAATAGGAGATATATAATAAATTGATTATCTAGGCGCATCTTTTTAAATGAAAGTAAAACAACCTATAAAGACAAAATAAGTTTTTAAGTTTGTGATAGTAAGTTTCTTCCCTATAGATTGATGATTCTTAGCTGACATATCTACTATCGCATGAAAAGCATCACATCCATCCATACTTGAGTATTCCTCTTGGTATTCAGATTATTTCAAGCATTTAGTCCATCCTCGTAAGACATTTTAAAATCACTAACCTCACATGGTTGTTCTCCAAGTTTGTCCCTGTCATTTTGTGCATGTTGGACTATTTCATCGTTCGCATTGTTAATCAGCACTCATCCATTTATGAACAAAAGCTAACGAAAAGCTAACAACGGCATTCTTTACAAAAACGGTCTACTCGTCTTTGAGTCACCAGCAAACACTAACTTACAGCCTGACACTGACGTTTTATATTTATCAAAACAAAAACCATCATAATGAAGACGAAACTATTGAGGGAATTTTCAGATTTATGATATTTAATCAATTCAGAACCGACGTGAGTTAAAATGGAATGTCGCGTAAGTGAGACGCCATTGTGGTATATTTGTCCACATTTTCCATTCTGTCATTCGTCATCTAATGTTCTGACTGCTGATTTCTTTTTAAGTCACTATTTGAATACAACGGTTGCAAATATTTTCAAATACCGTTGAATCAAGCGAATTGTTATTTATATGCAAAGCTTTATTAGTATAATAACATTCAAAGCTTTAATAGTACTAATTAACATTAGTTTGCGAAAATCGCAGAATGCAGTAGAAAATAGACTTACTCCCTGCGGGGAGATTGTCTACTTTCTACTGCGGGATAAGATGGTATGGTATGGAGAGGATTTAATGTGACATGAGGTCAGACGGTTGTTGTTGTTGTTTCTTATTCCACTTGTTCTAGTTCTCACCTAGACGAAGTCCAAGAGTGCGCTCGCTCACGGAAAAGACGAACGATTCATGGTGAAGGAGGTTGGCACTAGACCTGGACGCCCGAGGGAAGAAGTCTCACTTTGTCCATTGCCTTTATGATTTAGCTGGGAATGGCCTTCACGCCTTGGGTGACCCTGCTAGGAGAAAAAACTCCAGACGTACATCGCCCATTCCACCCCCGCCACGATAAGGCAGCATAATAGGACTTGGGGGG
>BGPR01001626.1:0-35363 GCA_013235015.1 Araneus ventricosus | reverse complement strand
TAGTAATAATAGTAAAGATAGTTGATAGTAATAATAGTAAAGATAGTGTGATTCCTAAAATCCTTTTCTTTTTTTAATAGAAAAAAAAATGCTCCATCCCGTTTTGAAGAAAAAAATATCTCAATCGGCGTTCTTGCTTTTGTTCTTTGCTATTCTTTGAAATCATGTCATTTAGTTTTTCTAAATTTTCGCTTTAAATTTTAGGATAACGCTGGTTTACTGACTGATTTACGGTGTTTTATTTATACGAAATGAGAAAAACAGAAATGTTAAACATATATGCATTTAACTAATGAGTATGATTTCACTATCCTCTTTTGTCACTTTGGTCACGGCTCCACCCTTTATTTGACATTTTTTCATGAGATGATTTTATCACTTATGTTTTGATGCATATTATATAACAAGTTTTTTAATTAGAATTTCTCTCTTATTTTAATGGTTTATCCTACAGGAGGGCCTTGACGTCAGAAAATTTAAACCAATACTTTTGCAAACAGAACGCCGCCCCATGCCCCCTTGCCTGATACCATTACGGCAACCGAACTGTTTAAATGGACATGGGAACTCTTGCATGCATACGATTTATATAATTTTTACTTATTAGCCTTTTTCTCACAACTTCTTTTTCAAAAGTTTTAAAATAAAAATCATGAACCCATGGAATTGCTCGAGTTGAATTTATTTTTCTGTCTTTATTGTTAAGTAGTAAGACATTAAACATTAAAACATGTCTGTCATTTTATACTTGGGACCAAGTTTAAGCTGACAAATGAACGAAAAGTATTTTGTTCTCCGTCTGGTTCATAGCAGAGAGTACTGTTTTGAATTGGCTAATGCCAAAGTTCAAAAATTCAATTTGTGCAACTTATGATAATGAGATGAATCTGTTATTATAATTGGACATATTTATGCAAATAGGGACCAACGCGCAAAATAATAATTTCGAGATATAACTGTTTTCGCAAGATATTACAGAAAAATTTCCAATGCTACATTTTCCAAAAATTAACTATTTCTTTAAATGAGTAGTCTATTATCCAAAATATTGAAATGGCTCAATTTTGCAATAGCGGAAACTAAACCTCCAAAATGGTAGTTACTTATTGTGAAACGGCATCCAAGTATGATTACTTTTCTACATTGTATAAAATTAGAAGACTGTGATAATCAGGTATTCTTCTCAAATAACCACGATAGTTTATAGTCATGATTAGTACCCTTTTTAAACTTTTTACAGCACGTGAACCACCTGTGTATGGAGATCCACCTACCGGACAACCCTTACTGGACTCGAGTCCTCCGCCTGCTCCGCCGGATTGAAGAAGAAGCCGGACTCCGGCACTTTAGTACGAGGAACAACACCCAAATGCCACCGATGCGAGTTCCCGGATTCTACGCCCGTTACGAGCAACACTTCTTCGAGATGGCATGGTACAGGCATTGAGATCGCCATCTGGCATTGTTCTCACACATATCTAATCAAGTCAACAAAGAGACCGCCTGGTCTCTGCATTTCATCAAAATTTAATTGAAATGTCCGGGAATTCCTCCTCTGACACTTAGTTGGTGCCGGACTTAATATGCAATGAGCGAAGGTCAGTGTGTTGGTGGGAAAATGGAGTTGGGTTGGATTTACATCCTTGAATTGGTATTTGTTCAATTAAGGTGGGAGGAGGTTGCAGTAATATGAATTCCTGGCAGTAGCAACAACAAAAGAATGTACCATAATGCAATAGGGAGCGTGTACTTGGTGGTGTTATAGATAAGTTTCTTATAGCATTATCGGATTAATAGTAATTTTATTATGTTCGTTCAAATCATTATAAGCATAAGGGCATTTTGTAGATTTGAAGATACTGTAATTAAAAAATATTTCATTTTACAGTTATTTTTAACAAATGTTGCTAAATGACATAATCGCCCTCCTAGGGAACTGTAATTTGTTTATAATTTTTATCATAACATTTTTGAATAAAATTTTTTAGGACTAGAGATATTTTTTTCATTGATTATCAGATTTTACCAAATAGAAAGTAACGTATTTTTGATAAACAGAATTAAATGCATCAACAGACTATTATTATACGTTAACAAAATGTTGAGACAATGGCAAAATGCATAGACTCATCTTTGTAAGTGAGAATTTCCAGAATTTGTAGCTTTAGTGGTTAAACTAAACACACAAAGCTATCCAACAAATAACGTTTATTAACAAACATTTGGACGAACACGTTAAAAATAGAAACACTAACAAATTATATTATGTTGACATTACATGACACTGCATGATACGCACTAATCTAACAACAACAAAATACAATATATATATAGTGTTGATTGTAGAACGAGTTGTAGTGCTGCCCGTGCTGATTTCCATATGCCTGCTGCATAAGAAAATAGATGACGGCTTGATACCATGGTGGCTGGTGATACTGATCGCCACAATTTCATAGATATCATTTGACTTAAAAGAGGGGATACATACGCATTCTCGTATACGAAGTATACAAAGAGAAAGTATTGTAATCGTCAAAAAATTCGAACTCGAGATTTTGACGAATCTCCACGTTTTAGACCTCCCTGAGTCCGAAAAACACAATTTTGGAATTATGTCTGTGTGTGTGTGTCTGTGAACACGATAACTCGAAAACTATTAGAGCTACGGGGATGAAATTTGGTATGTGGTCTTTAAATATAATTTGTAGGTTTCTATCAAATTTTGGACAAAATCCGTCAACGGGAAGTCTGTCTGTCTGTATGTCCACGGTCATGTGAACACTATAACTCAAAAACTTGAATAGCTAGATGGATAAAACTTGGTACACAGTTTTATCGTCATGAATGTAGGCCCGTATTAAATTTTGGACCAAATCCGTCAAAAAGGGGCGTTCAAATTGCATATTCAATTTCTTTTAATCCGATTCTCATGCGCAAAGTACTGGTAGCAATCTGTTATTGTTGTAAATTTCATTTACAACAATAAATAATGTTCTCAAACATGAATTGTAACAAATTTTTAATGTTGCAAATAAAATTAAAACCGATCTCATTATTTCAGCAAATCTTTTATTTACGAGCTTTTGCAATTGTTACGATTGTGGTAGTATAAATTGTTTTCTTGGGAATTCAATTCCAAAGCAGAATTTTCGCTTTAGTATTCATTTCATTGCCTATTTTATCTCACCTGCTTCAAAGTAATATTTTTTTGAAACGTGGCAACAGATATTTGATTTCAGGTTTGTTGGTTTGTTTCACTTTCTCGTATACGAAGTATACAAAGAGAAAGTACTGTAATCGTCAAAAAAAATTCGAACTCGAGATTTTGACGAATCTCCACTTAGAAAGTATACGAGAAAGTTTAGGGGAGACCACTCCCGCTGGTTTAAAAAAGATACAGCCCTCAATTTTTTTAAAATTTGCGAAGCAATTGTAATATATTGTTGCATTAGCGCCTGATGCTACCCTTGTGCTTGTTGCTTTTTTAAAAACATGTTTTAAATAAATAAGCTCGTAAAATACGAACAAAACTCGTTGATAATTCGAATTTCCAATTGATTCTGTTACATTTTAGAATTTAAGAAATTTAATACTTAATCAAAAGCATTAAATTCGTTTTAGACTAATTTATGGGATTTGCTTCCATCGGATAAATTATAACCTTCATAAAAATAAAACATTCTGGACTCATATATTTATATCTATATAATCATGAGATAAATCGCACAAATGGATTATTTTTCATCTTACTTTCAGTGTAAATTTTGTCTTATCTCCAAGTGATTCTAATCCAGCAAGAATTTGATAAATTAGCCATGTCCTAACAAATTAGGCTATGCATGTTGTTGCTAAACGATAATTTTAGCAAAGTTAATTGACTTGGATTAATACGTATGTTCATTAAACATTAGCTAATTCAAGTTATATCATACAGTTAAACTTCGATTAACCGTCAATCGTTTAACCGTCAGTTTCTGTTATCCGTCATCATCTAAAAAACAATTTTTTTTCCTTTTCTTCCCAAAAGCCTGCAGTGAAATCACGTTTCTGTCCATATGTATTAAGAGATTTCTGTTATCCGTTTATTCGGTTATCCGTCACATCCCCGGTTCCGACAGAGACGGTTAATCGAAGTTCGACTGTACTTTCATTATTTCGTAGTAAGTCAGTACTTAACGATCTTTCATTTCAAATTTGAAACGAAAAATTTAGATAATCAAGAGCTCTATTCTTCTGTTATCTATCATGATGCAGCGATAGCTGGTTTATCTGATTTGTCTTGGAGTGACAATGCTTTTCCCCAGCATATTTGCAAGTGCCAGTTATTATACACATAGCTGATAACTTATACTGGAAGAAAAAGAACCAGCTTGCTAAATAATACAAAGGTTATTTTTATTTGAAAGCTATTGCGTGAAAACAAATGCATCAGCTGACTCAGCTTGTAGTGTCAGCTACTTTTATATTTACTTAAATAGCGGAGAAGTAGGTAATTGGACGCAAGACTTTAATTCACTTTTTGCATCTGTTACAAAAATAAATAATTTTTAAAGGATATTTCATATGCGTTTAGAAGTAGCATTTTCTAAAAAAAATATTTAATTTTTTTGTTATATTTTTTATGTCTGTAAACAAAAATTAGAAGGAAAGTGTTTAAATGAGTATTTGAGGTGAACATTTAATTACCTTGATTCTTGAAATCTTTTATCTTTTCGTATAAAATTTGATTTCATTGAAAAGGATGTTGCTGCCATTTAAGTTCAAATGTATTCTTTAAAATTTGACGTATATTCTAAATAAAATAAAATAATTTGCTAATACCCTTCCACTTTAGAAATTCTCTCCCCCCTCCTTCCAAAATGTAGTGACAGATTTATAGAACAATAATTTATTTTTAGGCACGAGATTTTAATAAAAGATAAATATTAGCGTCAAGAATTATTCAATAAGCTGAATAAGAAGTTTTTTTTTAAAAAAATTACTTTTAATTAATTTACTAAAAAGCAGAATTTTTTTATTTTAATCATTTTCTAGCGTTTAGTCTTTTTTTAGTTTATAATTTATTTTAAATATTATGAAATCCTGAAATCAATTTTTATCAAGTTCACTACAGGGGGCGCAATTAGTATGTGATAAAATTTTATCAAATCAATCGATTAATTGATAAATAAGTTCTGAAAATATTAACATAGCGTACTGTCACAGATAACGCTGAAAATTGATTACTTAGATTTCCTTTTTGCAAACAAAATACACTTTCCTTTTTTCAAAACCTAAAAGGCTGGAAAGTTTCATTTAAGGAAAAAAATTAATAAAGAAGAAGAACGACATTATTGGAATTATCCAAGTTTAGCATAAAGTTTACATCATCTGGAAGATTTAACAATAAAGAAGTTCAATTCTAAACTAAACAGAAGAATAACCAGTAAATCCTGACTAATTGTAAATCCAAGGACACAGAAGTAGGGTAAGTTAAATATTTCTAGCATTCGAGGCCAGGGAGAATAACAAAGAACACAGTTAAATTTATCAAGAAAGCATTGTGAGGTTCTATTTGTACGATCTAGTTTAGTTAAATATCTACATGCTAGACTGATTTTAAGCCATTTCTTGACTTTTTTATCTTCTGTTTTAAATAAATAATACTTTTAACTTTTGTCTGTTTTGTTTCTTTTCTTGAAGGTTTGTTTTTTGTAGCGAAAGAAAGATTACGAAATAAGTCTAGATTTGTAATCTTTACACGGTAATACTATTTTATTTGGGGAAAGGTTTTCCCTTATGTAGTTTGAAATGTAATTCTTATTGTTTCTAACATTGAGACAAAAATAATCTTAAAGTTTAAGGCCTGAAGTTAAATTTTGAATCGATTATCTAAATGATGAATTTCAATAAAATAAATTCAGTAAAAAGTGTTAACATCTATTTGGAGAATACTATTCTAGAATGTTCTGTCCTTGTGGTTCAGGATAGTACAAAAGTGCGGAATAATTTATTTTTAAAGAGGTGATATTATATCACTATGCATGAAATAAACTGACGATAATGTTATTATTATGAATATTCAGAAGGATTTCAGGGTTAAATAGTGACAAAAGAGTATTGTTTTTCAGTTTTTTTTAAAGAATAATGTAATTCATTTAATATCTTATTAAAGAATTTTCATTATAGGATTAAAATCAATAATGCTACCGGAATTTGTTTTTGTATATATTTTTATTCAACTTGAGCTGTTTCATGTTTACAAAGATGGAATTTAGTAATTGATTTTTCACTCGTTTCCTGATGAGTTAGAATTTGAAATTGTATACACATTTGCGTTCCTGCGATGTCTTTACACTATTTTGACATTGCCAGAATTTAGTTATCGGTTAATAGATTAATTTAAATAAATTTTGTTTCCATACGCGTGGCGCCACCTGGTATTGAATTTGATAAAAATATGAATTCAAGATTCTTCAATATTTCTAATAATGAATTATAAATTAAAGGCTAAGAAGTGGGAAATAATTAAAATAAAAAGTTCTACTTCTTAATAAACTAATAAAAGTGCTGTTTTAAAACTGTTTTCTAATCAAATTTATTATTACTATAAAACATATAATAGATAGATTTAAATGTATAAAATTATCTTTATATTACAGTAAAGTGAAATCTAAGATTTTCTTTTGAGACCAAAATTTTACCGAAGAAAGAGAAAAGAGAATTTCCCTTCATTAAATGATTGGAAGATAATATATGTGGTTTTATATATGGAAGAAAATATCTATGGTTTTACGATCTTATGGAAAGATAATGTTGCGAAACTGTAATGTCGCTTTCCAGCTATGTTAATCCTATGGTTAGAAAGAGACATTTACAGAGATTTTATTGGATGTTGGGGAAATGAAAGTGAGTGACATCCGACCTTGGGGACAAATTTGGCGATTAAGACGACAAAATGATGGTCTTCGAAAATTCTAGAATTTTCGCTTTTTCTCTATTAGAGAAGGAGTTGTGGAGAATCTTCGAGAGATTTCTATGCGACGTCACATCCTGTTGGAAAAAGGTATAAATACCGTCCACTCAACGAGGAATTAACATCTTTGGAGTTTTGTTCGCATTGCGAGTTGGTCAGCTGTTCGACGCTGAATTCTATTAATAGTGCTGTTTCTGCTAATATAATCGATTTGTTGTCTAATTGTCCTGCTAATCTGTATGAGTTCTGTTTTTCTTGCTATCTGCGCTTCGTGTTTTCAAGAATATTCGCTGAATAAAGCGTCGTTCTCCATATTTCTGCTAGTTGGCCTATAGATGTTCACTGCTTTCACCGTAGAACGATTTTCGTAACAATAATATCTATACAGATCACCTGAGAAGTAACTTATTCTCTTCCCTCTTTAGCAATAAACCTATCCACAGATGTCATGATACAGCAGGATAAGAGAGAAACACTTATCTACAAGGTGATTAGAGACTCAATAGATTAATACCACGAAGAGAATGAAAATCCAATTTCTTGGTGGTGTAGATTATGTTATTTACATATGCAGATGTAAAAAAATCTGCTGATACAAAATCTGTTCGCCAGTAAGGAAAAGGGGGAAAAAATGTTAAAAATAAAAAAAAAGTTTTTAACCACGCTTTATTTGTGCAATAAAAAAAAGGAGAAAAAATATTTTTTAAAGAATAAAGAGGTGAATACAAAATCGTAAAGGCCTGAGGCACTGATAAAAAAAGTAAATTGGAATTTTAATAACATTTTTTATTTTTAATGGATTTTTTAAATATATTTATTTAGTTATAGATGGTAACAAATTTCATCTGAAAATATGAATTATATCAGAAAATGTTTATCGTTTTTTTAAATATATTTAGTTAGTTATAGATGGTAATACATTTCATTGGTCAATCAAAATTGGTATGTCAAAACAAATCACAATTTTTCTGAAAAAAATTATGGATAAAATTATTTTCGTCATACTAAGACCAGCAAGTTTTAGAAAAGTGTACTCTGGATTAGATTATATTATTATTAAAAACAAACAATCGAATTATTTAAGCACATTCGAATTATTTAAGCACATTTTTGAACTTCCTTTAACTTCAGTTTACAATCGAAATGGTTTATGCTAATTGGAGTAGAAGACATAAGAAAACCGTTCTTGAATATAAAATGAAATTTTTCTTGAATATAAAATGAATTTTTACAAAGAGCATAATTTCTAAAAATACTACTATTGTGTTCAGCAAAATTCTGACTCACGGCTCCACCACATTGTCAGCTTCTAGTTTAAATGATAAAACTACGTCACAAAGAAAAGGAAGAAATTTAATTACGCTTTCGATGCTATTCATGGATTTAGCGTTCTGCCATCTATGGATGAGGTGGTGTCCGTCTTAATGGGACAGAAGCGTTTGTAAGAATTACTGGGAAGAAGATACGAGGCCCTTTCATACCCATCAGATGGAAGCGCAAGTAATTGATGCATTGTAAAAGTCAAAAATCAAAGGATAATTTCAGAAAATGGACATGATATGTTCGGAGATAACTACTGTTGTTTCAATCAGAAAAGATCATTTTCATTCCCATAGTATTTATTGCAAAGAAAATTCAGGGAATTAGTTCTACTCTACAGAAAAGCATCTAAAATGCTACACAGAAGTAAAGAACAGAAACTTCCAAAGCTAAATTACTTAGTTTAAAAGAATTTTCGACATTTCTTCAAGATTCTGAAAACTTTTCTCCATGTCAATGTCGAAAAGAGACTTTGCATACGTCTGGCGCGATGCTCTGAAGCATGAGTGCAGTGCGATTCATTCAGAGGTATTCCATAAGTCGAGAAGGGATTTTGATTGTAACAATGCAAGACGTTCAATTGTTTTATGTCTCTAAGAAAGAAGCAAAATTCATATGGAACTAATTGGAAATTGGCGTAACTAGATAGTATGGGGTTAATTCTAAATCTTTAAGGTGGGGACAATTTCTCTATACTGGAGGGTGGGATTGTAACAGTGTCTTGGTGCCTATATAATTATAACACTTAGGATCAGGCCACAGCAAGACCGTGGCGATCTTGTTTTTTGCTAGTCCTGCCACCCTATAGTTATGTCACTGTAATTGATTTATATACTATTGAAGTTTCAATTTGTGATATTTTACGTTTGGTTCCTAAAACCTGTGTCTATTTCCACTAAGGGATTATTCAGTTATAACTGAAAAACGGCGATTAAAGCGTGAGAAAATATGTGAAAAATATAAAAAAAAACACATGTTAGTCTGCCTTAAATATAGAAAAAGATGTATATTACTCATATTTATATAAAAGTGCAGACATACGTAAACAATGATAATAATGATGCTATTTAACACAGTTATGTGCTATTAACATTGCTGGTAAACAGAGTAATTGTAAACAGTGGAATAGAGGAACAATATGCCAACAGTGATATTTTATGTTCATTAACGTTGGTGGTAAGCAAAATTATTTTAAACAATGGCTTAGAGTAACAATACTTCATAATTATGTTAAAAAACATCGTCATTTGCGAATCTGATATTTAAGAATTCGTGTGCTTTCTGATCATATCTTTGCGACGTTTCGACATACTCACTGCGAGTGCGATTTATTGCGTTTTTCTTTGCCAGCTTAATTGAGCTTGCTGCTTTCTCTTATTGAAAGACTGTATTGTTTTATTTGAGTCTGAACATCTGACAGCGATAATGGGTGGGAAACTGAGTTGCTTTCCGAAACGGAAAAAGTATGGATACTTCGAAGATTTTTATTCTTGCGAAACTGAAGTAGCATCTCAGCAGAAGGTATTGTCTGATGATGCTATAATTTTTGATCTTGCAACTGCAGAACAATCTGCTATTGAACTGAAATATCCTAATGACTGCTTAGTTCTAGAAACACCCGAGGATGAGAACTTGAAATATAGTGATTACGATCCAGCTTTGGAGCATTTGGATTTTGTGCAAACAGAAATTAACATTCCCGATACTACTGATGAAATTTCTAATACCGAAACGGTTGTAATGAAAATAAATGGAGAAATACCCAATGAATATGTGGTCTCCGATTTACCTTACACAATTCTTGACCATAAGGATTCTGCCACGGCTGATTTGTTGCACCATCAGCAGTTTCTGAAGACAATTCAAAAATCAAAACTGATTGATTCTTCGAAGTTATTATTGGAATGGCAAAATTCTTTGCAAACCATCATGACAGAAAAGCTGAAAAATAAATGGATGAAAATTGCTGAATCGAAAGAGTTTCAAATGTTGCCACTTGCTAAGCAACAAGAAATGAGACAATTATGGGAGCAAAAATTTTGCTCTGGGCAATAACTGTAAAATAAATTTAAGTTTCAAACTTTCTTGAGAAAGACTCACCCACCGATGCTAGACTTTTATATGGCCTATTAATGGAATGCTGTCTAAAAGACTACATACTGAATTTTCATTGGCCTAAAAATAAATGAATGAAATTCCTGGAATCGAAAGTCTCACAAATGTTGCCACTTGCTAAACAATAAGAACCTGGATCAATATGGGAGCAAAAATTTGTTCCTTAAAACAGTTCTAAAATAAACTGCTGGTCCTGGCATCTCTTAATGATTCCTAAAACCTGCCTCTAAATAAATCCTTTTGTGCCTGTTAGCTTTGACATCGTCGATCTTGCTGTTTTGTACTTCTGTTGCTACTGGCTCTTACGACTAATGACACCTACTGAAATTTATTGGTCTTGCTGAACTACTAGAAAATATCGACGAATGATTTCATTTTACTGAAACGAATAAATCTATGGGAGCCTTTCCTCCACAATCTTGTGTGCCTCCAATGACTTTCATCAACTACCTTGCTAATTGTAACATCTTATATTGATACTGCTGCTGGTCTGTCTCTACGAAGACTTTCATTAACTTCGTTGTTGGTTGGACGTCGATATTGCTGCTGGTCTGTACATACGAAGACTTTCATCAACTTCATTGTTGGTTGGACGTCTATACTGCTGCTACTTTTGAGTCTACAACTGTCATCTGCTGAAATCTGATGAGCTCCTATTTATTTTTGATACAGTGACAATGATATACTGCAGTTTTGGAGGTTTCTTTGACAGGTTTGTCTTCACTACCTGCTGTGCCTGCCATGACTGATTCCGTCCAGCTGACTTCCTAATGCTCCTCTTTGATACTCCCGCTTTTCCTATACTGTTATAGATATTGAAAATTGTACTGATCGACTTTTCCTTACTAAAAATGTGGGACTATTTTCCTACTACTGATAGAGCTTCTCTTCTGGACTTGAGTTGATAATTCTGAATTTGCTGCTTTGTTGATAAAATTTCTACATTTTAATTTTCTTGCTGAAGACTTTAATAAATTTATTGAGACTGAAGAATACTAAAGATCCATAAAACGAATATTTAAAAACTTTGTATTCTGTATTGAACTAATTTGTACTACATTTAATATAATATCTAATAAATATTGCAGTATGCTGTATCTTTTTTTTAGTTTATGTCAATAGCAATAAAAAATATTTAAAAAATAAAAAATGTATCTGCTTTATTTATTGTGTGAATCAATATTATTGCCATTTTGTTTTCTGCCTCACGCATACACTCATCTTCAAAAGAAATCTTTAATATATATAGGAAATTGATCAAAAAGCGAAACATGGCGTGATAAGTAAGTTGGAGTAAACATAATTTTAAATACAAATAAATCAGTTAGATAAAGAGGACTTTATAATCCTTATATTTTTAATTTATATTACTTTTTCAGTTTAAATGTAGTCCTTAATAATTTCTCAATTTCGTGTTAAATCACAGTTATTTCGAGAAAAAGAATTAGTAAATGGCAATTTATTAACTTTAAATTTATTTTAATGGTTCCATAACTTAGTAATAGCCTTCAAACTGACAAACAAGACTTTTGAAATATATCGTCGCTTAACAAGCAACACCACCCATCCAGTTTTTTGAAACTTCAGAGAGAAAGGAGCTTTTCATTTTCCCCCAACCAATAACGAACACTTCTGAATTTATTTATCATCTGCTAGGAACATGAGATCACAAGTTACTACTAGATGTGAAAAAATTTAAGAAGTGTTCGTTTTTGTTTGGGGGAAAATGAAAAGCTCCTTTCTCTTTGAAATTTCAAACAATCGAGATAAGTGGTGTTACTTGTTAAGTGACGATATGTTTTATATCTGCATATTACAAAATATTTTGCAAAAATTTGCAATATATTTGTTAAAGCATTGTTTTTCTACATTAAGTTATTAAATAGAATAATAGATAGGCATCAATTACCAAGTAATTATTATTTATAAATGTCTCTCAGAAGCACCTTTTTGCATTAATCATGAAAGCATGGGCATCGTTGAATAATCTTGCGACAATTCCTTTTTATGTCCATGGTTTTCGACCTAACCAATGACCTACTCTCTCAAAACAACGGCTCTTTCGCCAGTAAATCCCTCCAACTAATCTCTCAAAATAATTTATAGGTCGAGTACACAGAGGTAACACCTAAAAAGCGAATTTCAAGGAACAAGTAATCAATCCGCAGTGCTAAATGCGAATGAACGGGTTAGTGCCCACCAGGAGTTAGAGACAACAAAAACCTGTGCACATTCCAATCGCTAGTCCCCTCTCGGATCTCCCCAGTTATAACAGGCTCCGGTTTCTACACTATAGGGTATTGTTTTCTAAGGAGGGAAAAATCGGGATTGAACTATACCACTGTTCTAAAGGGTTAAAATTATCGTTATAGACAACGGAGTCCAAAAAGTGATTATCTTTGTAGGCAGGTTGAAAAGACATTGAGTAAATAGGAATTCCGACGGTACCAAAGAAATTATCGTTACAGGCAGGTTTATCGTTATACACAGGTTTCATTGCATTTTAAATTTCAAAGAATCTAGTAATGTATTTTTTCTCAGATTTTCTACCAGATGAAGTCTTTAATATGAAATCGATATTTAGTTAAAATTAATCAATTAACTGATAATTAAGTTGTGAAACATGTTTAAATATTATATTGCTATCCGAAACACACCACTGTACAACACTTCCGAAATCTAGTGCATCAATAAATGAGTAAAATATCAATAACAAAATTCCATCTGTACATAAATGAGATTTTCAAATCCCAAAAAATTCATTTGAAATAAAAGAGTATAAAAAGATTCGTTTGAAAGCATATCTTGCTCACAATAATTCCAATAAAACTATCTAAATCACTTTTATCTTTTGAGAAAGCAAACTAACTTTTATTTAGACCTTAAAACAAGGTAAATTATTATTCTATATATAAGCTTGTTTGTTATTAACGATTTTATTTCTGGGTTTGCTTAGTTTCCAGTCATTTTTGCAGGCACCATAATAATCAATTTCATGGCTTGACGCATTGA
This sequence comes from Araneus ventricosus, assembly GCA_013235015.1. Taxonomy (NCBI): domain Eukaryota; kingdom Metazoa; phylum Arthropoda; class Arachnida; order Araneae; family Araneidae; genus Araneus; species Araneus ventricosus. The sequence goes on along the minus strand of BGPR01001626.1, from coordinate 21,961 downwards.
ACTTTTAAGAGCATAAAACTAATGACTTTTCTATCTTTCCGCAGATTAAACGCAGTCGAACACGTGCTCAGATTTAATGATTTTAATATTTTTGAACTTGAGGTAAACCCGCGTCATTAAACAAAAGACACTGTTATAAAAAAGCATTTAAGCGCGTGCATTTTCGGAACACTCGAACGTGGATCATTTATTTATTTACGAAAACCGGAAAATCATTCCAGAATTTTTAGCATACGTTCGTGAAATATCGTTTGGAGATGCTGCAAAATTCAGCTTCATTTTCCTATTATGATTGTCACGTTTATTGCCTCATAAAATGCAGTGAAAAATAGTTTGCTGGATTAATTATTTATTTTTATCATTTATAAGATGATTGAGCACATTTTACGTGATATAAATGGGCTGTGAAATCGGTATTTTATGACGATTAAATATACACAAATTAATTTGTTTTATTTACTAAAAAGGTGAGAATAGAATAAGAGTGATATGATTATGTAATAAAATTATGCCCGATTTGAAATATAGATAAGAAGTTAGAAAATTGCTGCGTACTGATTATATCTTTATGGATTTTTTAATGCAAACGATTGTTTCTAAAAAGAGAAGCCGCAGAGAGAAGTCATCTTTCATTATTTGAGTATTTTTCATCTAATTATAAAATACATTTCATCTAATCCAAAGCATCCATATCAAAATCAAAGAATGCTAAGTTTTGCCTTCTGTATATATCACACATTTCGGAGATCATGAGTATGAGAACAATTATTTCTTTAAAGTTTAAATAGCCTTTAAATTTTATTTCTGCATCTCGGTAATTTAGTTATATTAACGTTAGGTGCTAAGGCAACACGGGGGTTGTTTTGGTATGGACCTGTTAGTTATGAATCAGGCCTGCATTAGGGTTTCTGATTTCCCGGCGTTGTTTCCTTCCCGAGAATTTCCGGGAAATCCTGGAAATAGTCATATAGTCATTTCCGGGATTCTGGGGAATGCATCAAAATTTGAAAAAAAATTAAAGTTAGCTATTTTTCATTGATACCAATAATAAATACACAAAATAAGGACATTTATAAATTCCAAAATTCATACTACATTATATATTGAGCTACGAAATACAAATAAGATATAGAAATTATTCATTTTTAAAATATGATTTCAGAAAACATAAGCAATCTATGCTTTTCTCATTAATCTTAGTTCGTAGATTTGCTATGAACAACTCGGCAGCAGAAAATGCACGGTCAGCTTCAGATGATGTTGTAGAAAATGTTTTCAAAGCCTCATCCAGTTTTATAATATTTGATAATCGATATTCAGTTGAGTCAAATAACTGTAATTCTTGCTTCCCTATCTTGATCAAGTTAGAACTCTTGCTACATCAACAGTTAAGATCACTGTGTTTGAGTGGATAGCTTTTTTCAATTTTACCTCCAAAGTTGAAGATTTCTGTTCCGAAGTTTCCGGGCTCTCTTCTTCTGAGTGCAAAGAGTTGGACATTGATTCGTCTTTGCCGCAAAAAAGCTTTGTTATAATTAATTTAGCTTGTTAAATCAACGAGTTTTTGTTTGGAAAGATCAACAGTAACTCCAGCAGCATCACACTTTCTCACAAAATTTAGATATTGCATTAATGCAACTAAAGTAACATAGCGTTTCTCACCAATTCTTTGGATCAGAGAACATTTCATATTCTTAGCAAATTCTGAGTTTTCTTTGTTCATTTTTCAAACAATGAAAGCAAATATTCCTCGGGCAATTAGCAAAATCGAGTTTCGACTGCAAATTTTTTCTAAGCAATTTTTACTGGCTTAAAGCCTGCTACAATAGCAGTCAGAGTTTCATTATTCTACATTAGCCAAAATTTGTTGTTCTTTAACATCAATTAATGCTTTTGAAATTACTGATTTAAGCTTTAAAAATCATTGCAACGAACAGTTCCAGCGTGTTTCGGGTGTCTAAACAAACCATCTCTTCACAGCCAAACTCTGCTTTAACATAATTTTCTAGAATATCATTCATGATTTTCTGGATAATTTTACAACTATTTGTTCCTGGAATATAAAAAGAAAGAAACTCTAGCCTACACAAAAGGTGTATCTTTGATGGAAACGGGTTTTTAACCTTGAAACCCTCTTGAACATAGATTTCTTGTTCTTATTTTCCTATTTAGAGATGTTGAAAAACTTTTTCGTTTGAAAAGTGGTCGAAAATTTTTTCCTTCCGAAAACGGTCACGAATAGATAAAGTTTTAAAAAGGCTGTACTAGTTATGGTAATAGAATTGACTCATGTGACGTCACAAGTATCACACAAACTGTGCAAGTGGCCGCTGTGGCCTAGCGGCAAGGCCTCGGAATCGGGGGTTTCCAGGTTCAAAACCCGATTTGACTAAAGATCCGCCTGTATGTGGTCCTGTTGCACGTTAAATCATACATAGAGGGGGTGGGGCAACCGTCCTCCCGCTGATGTGATGTGGAAGTTTGGAGAGGGGGCGTGCCAGTTCAGATGCCGCCCTCGTCATCTGACCGAGGCTCAAAATTGCGAGGTCCGTCCCCAAATATACCTCGTTTTACTTCAAATCTGTACTTTAATATTGTCACATAGAAACGAACTTGCTATACAATGTAACTAACAGAAAGATTTATATGGCCGTACTCTACACGGACAGCACCAACGCTGAAAGGTCATTTTATATACCTGGTGGAATGTTCTAGAACACGCCTCCAGGGGGTTATTTACATAGATGAAGTTTACATAAATCATATTTTGTGTATAAATTAGAAAAAATCGAATTAATGATTGTTAACATAAAAGTCCAACGACTCAAACCCGAGTCTCTTGGCATTGCAGAGCAGTGCCCCATCCATTCGGCTATTGAGTTTTCTGCTGGACCATGACAATATAAACTAAATAAACTGCGCATGCCATGTATGTTGTATTACGCTGTGTAGTGACGTCATGCCTTCCAGCATAATACGCAATGGTTTTCCGTATTAAAAGGGGCGGTGCATTTGACGCGTATCATGTGAACATGAATAGAAACCAGTAGTGTTGGTGAAATGGTTTCCTTTTTATTCGTCAGCTGTTCTAGATTTATAATATACTTATTACTTTCTCGTATGCGAAGCAAACGCGCATAAAAAGCGAAAATATTGTAATCATCAAACTATTCGACCTCTACATTTCGATGCACCTCCACGAGACCGAAAAACACTGTCTTTGAAGTTATGTATGTATCTCTGTCTGAAAACTCAGAAACGGAGTGAGCAAAACAAATGAAATTTTGTACACAATCTGTCTGTCTTTCCATCCGTGTGGATATGAGAATAATAACTCAAAAATGTAATGCACTACATGAATGAAATTTGGCATATGGTCGTATCACGAGAATTGTAGATTTTCGACTCGACAATTCGATGAACTTCCACGTTTCAGACCTCCATGAGACCGAAAAAACTGTCTTTGAAGTTATTAATGTCTCTCTGTCTGATAACTCAAAAATGTAATGAGCTATATGAATGAAATTTGGCATTTGGACCTGTCATGAGAATTGTAGATCTGCAAGGCTCACAAGGAGTTGCCCCTGTCATGCTAGTTGACGTAACAGGGTTGGTGAATATCAATCGAGCAATGAGGTCGGAGTCATAGTTGCCATCACTGGCCATGGCCTGACCCTTCGCGAAGGAGGTACGTACTATCATTGGAGGGGGTAACTCCACCTCCACCATTATTGTACCCCCAGGAGAGGCGAGACCCTGCTTACTTATCCGGCGGCCTCTCATACTCGAACTCGTGGTGCCCCCAGGTGGAATAAAGGGTAAGTGTAGGATCTGTATCAAATTTTGAACAATGTCCGTCATAGGATAGAATACCTGTCGGCTTGTTTTTCCGTGTATATATCAACTTGGTAATACAGGAACGCAACGATCCAGATTAATGAAATTCAGTACGTTTTTTCGACATCAATAGTACAGATTTGTCTCCATTTTGAACCCAGTTTGTGGAAGGAAAGGGGTCCAGAATACATACTCGATTCTTATCACTATGAGACGAAGCGAAATATAAAATGAGCCATAATGTGGCAATAGATTAGAAAGTCGAGGGGAGAACACGCTCGATGTTTCTTATTGTTGTGTGCCGTTTCGGTTAAGAAATTTTGCTCTTGTACAGAAACTGACTACCTTATTTGTTAAATATGTATTCTTAATGTGTAATAAAAAGTAGGGCAATTTGAAATTAAAATCGGTAGGGATTTTTCCCCTCTAAAGAAAAAAACTTTCTATATAACCAGAGATTTCGATTTATCATTATTAAATTCAATATCCCTAATTCAGTTTTAAACCAGTCTTCCCCCTTGCTATGCTGCTGAAAAATACCTAATTTCTTTTGTCCAATTAAAACTTTTTTTCGTCTTTGGAAAACTAAAATAATTACCCACACAAGGAATTAAATTGATGAAGAGGAATCGACGAAAAGAACAACAGGGCCGAAGATTTATTTACACTTTTTTCAGTTGCAATTTCCTGTGTTTTTAAATCACATATCCGGATTAAATCAACCGTCAAAGTGGACTTAATAATCCGTTACGTCAACTTTTCTTCGAGAGTTGAGTAAATAAGAGTGCAGAGGATGTTGAGAGAGAAAATAGGTCGAGGACAAGGAAGAAACCGTGAAAAATATCTTATCAAAAAATTTTAAACCCCAAACAGTAATTTCAGAATAGAAGAGTTCAATCTGGAAAGAAAAAAAACTGCTGGAGTATAATTTGTTTGGAAATAAACCCCCGGGGTAGCAAGTATTATTCTTTGCTGTGTTAAAGCTGATCTTTATTTTATGCGATATTAACATTTCAGGGTGATACTTTAATTTTTTAGTTAAAAAATAAACTTGTAAATAAACCCAATTTTTTTTACTTTCTTTCTTTACTCTTACTAAGTTTGATATTATTTGAGTTCTTATGCATCCTTATTTATCTCTAGTTTAAATTGAGATTTCTAACGTTGATTGCAGAAATCATTTAAGTCAGTAATATCAAAATATGGGAAGCTTAAAAAACGATTAGTTTTTTAAAATCAATGACTAAAATTTAACTTCGTTGATTTTAATATGCCTATAATGTGTCTTTATTTGACTCGTCATTTCTTCCCTCATTATGGAAATACTCGTTTAGAATTAAAAAGCAGCAGGAACGCAATTTTGAAAAAAGATTTGACTCGATTCAAAGATTCATTTTTTGGTATTTTCTTATTTATTAACTGAAAGAATAGAGCCAAAGTATACCTATTGATAAAATGAATAGAAATTAAGATTCTTTTGTTACAATGTATGTAAGCATGCATAAATTTTGCATCAATAAAGCGAATACAAAAAAATGTAAATTCAGATTAAAACACAATAATACTGTATAATTTCAATATCTTGTAGGCCCGGGCTTAAATTACTATGACACAAATTATAAATTTGTAAAGACCAATTATTAAAAATTCAAATGCGTAAAATACAGATTTGTAACTGATTCTGACTAAGAGGACTGGAAAAATAAGAAAGTCAGTGTAAGATGATGGTATGAAGCTCACACAGTTATTAAATACTTTTGTTATCTTTAGTGACAAAATTATTTACAAATGTTTCTGTGCATGTCTTATTTAAACCTCAGCTTAATTAACTAATTAAAGTAGTAAAATAGTAGTTTATAATTAAAAATGTGTACAGGATATCATTAAAACTAGAGGAGGACATATTGTCTGCTAAATTGCTGTACCATGCATGTAAGTGAACTTACACTAAATAAACTACATGTGTGAAATTTTTTGTGGTTGTTCCTATTAATTTGCACAGTAGCAGTATGTTGTGTAGTTTGTTTAGCCTGGTAGTCAGTGGCGGTTTTTCGCACAGGGCTAGAGGTGATCGCTTCATGCCTCGAGACCTTGGGGGGTCAACTACTGCTATGCCACGTCACATCCCCGTTCCTAAAGCGGAGATCACTCCTGAGACCTTGGGTCTGAAATCTATTCGACGTGTAGTAGTTAAATGTTGAAATTAATCAGATGTGATGAACTTTTACTCTTTATGTTTAACTTATCAGCTTAGAAATTTTCAGTATTTACAAATATAGTTTGAATTAACTTGAAATTCTTAAAAGGCAGTTAATGTTAAAGGTATCAAGTGTTGAAGTTAGTCTTGACCGAGCGATGCATATATCTCACAAAATCTTAATATACATATATATATATATTTGAACTTGTGTTGCCTTAAATTTCATGGAGATTTAATTTGAAAAATTTACCTTCTTTATACTTCCTAGAAAGCAATTGTAATTAATTGTCTGTGAATTAAGTTTAAAGTAATACTTCAGTTCAACATCACATAATAGAAAGATTAAAATGAATAGGATTATCTTTATAATACAGTAAAGTGAAATTCTAGATTTCCTTTTGAAATCGAGATTTTACCGAAGAAACGGAAAAGAGTATTTCCCTTCATTAAGTGATTGGAAGATAATATATATGGTCTGGCATAGGGAAGATAATATCTATGGTTTTAGGTTCTTATTGTAAGAGAGTGTTGCGAACCTGTAATGTCGCTCCCCAGCCATGTTAGTTCTATGGTTGGAAAGAGACATTCACAGAGGCTTTATTGGATGTCGGGAAAATGGAAGTCACTGACCCCCGACCTTAGGGGCAAATTTGGTGATTCTGACGACAAAATAAAGGTTTTCGAAACTTCTAGAATTTTAGCTTTATCTCTATTAGGGAGGGAGTTATGGAGAATCTTCGAGAAATTTTTATGCGACGTCACATCCTATCGGAAAAGGCTATAAATACCGACCTACTCAACGAGGAATTAATCTCTTTGTAGTTTTGTTCGCTTTGCGACTTGGTCAGCTGTTAGACGCTGAGCGCTATTGATAGTCTGTTTCTGCAATTGTAAGCGATTTGCTGTCTGATTGACTTGCTAATTTGTGGGAGTGTTGTTTTTCTTGTCGTCTGCGCTTCGTGTTTTAACGGATATTCTTTGAATAAAGCGTCGTTCTCCATTTTTCTGCTAGTTGGCCTGCTTTCACCTTACACCCCACCGAACGATTTTCGTAACAATAAAATCTATATAGATCACTTGAGAAGTAACTTATTCTCTTCCCTCTTTAGCAATAAACCTATCCACAGACGTCATGATACAGCAGGATAAGAGAGAAACACTTATGTGCAATAGATTAATACCACGAAGAGAATGAAAACCCAATTTCTTGGTGATGTAGATTATGTTATTTACACATATGCAGATGTTCAAAATCTGCTGATACAAAATCTGTTCGCCAGTAAGGAAAAGGAAAAAAAAATGTTAAAAATAAACAAAAAGTTTTTAAACACGTTTTATTTGTGTAATAATAAAAAGGAGAAAAAATATTTTTTAAAGAATAAAGAGGTGAATACAAAATCGTAAAGGCATGAGGCATTGATAAAAAAGTAAATTGGAATTTTAATAACATTTTTACTACATTTTTTATTTTTAATGGATTTTTTTATTTAGTTATAGATGGTAACACATCTCATCTGAAAATATGAATTGTATCAGAAAATGTTTATCGTTTTTTTAAATATACTTCGTTAGTTACAGATGGTAATACATTTCATTGGCAAATGTATGTCAAAACAAGTAAGAATTTTTCTGAAAAAAAATTATAGGAAAAAATTATTTTCGTTATACTAAGACATGCAAGTTTTAGAAAAGTGTAGGACTAGGTTATATTATTAAAAACAAACAATCGAATTATTTAAGAACATACGAAATTCCGATTTTTGAACTTCATTTAACTTCAGTTTACAATCGAAGTGGTTAATGCTATTTGGGTTAGAAGACCTAAGAAAACCGTTCTTGAATATAAAATGAACTTTTTCTTGAATATAAAAGGAATTTTTACAAAGAGCATAATTTCTAAAAATACTACTTATATGTTTATCAAAATTCTGTCACGCGGCTCCACTACATTGTCAGCTTCCAGTTTAATTAATAAAACTACGTCATTAAGAAAAAGAAAGAAATTTAACTAAATTTTCGATGCTATTCATGGATTTATCGTTCTGCCATCTATGGATGAGAAATGTTTCATTCTTATGGTGTCCCTCTTTATGGGTCAGAAGCGTTTGTAAGAATTACTGGGAAGAAGATACGAGACCCTTTCATACCCATCAGATGGAAGCGCAAGTAATTAATGCATTCTGAAAGTAAAAAAGCAAAGGATAATTTCAGAAAATGGACATCAAAAGTTCAGAGATAACTACAGTCTTCTGAAGCGAAAAACATCTTTTTCATCCCCTTAGTATTTATTGCATAGAAAATTCAAGGAATTAGTTCCACTCTATAGCAAAGCATCTAAAATGCTACACAGAGGCAAGGAACAGAAACTTCCAACAATAAACCACTTAGTTTAAAAGAATTTTCGACATTTCTTCAAAATGTTGAAAACTTTTCTCCATGTCAATGTCGAAAAGGGATTTTGCATACGTCTGGCGAGATGCTCTGAAGAATGCGTGCAGTGCGATTCAACAGAGGTATTGCATAAGTATTGAAAAGAGGATTGCGATTCTAACCATGTAAGAAGTTCAATTGTTTTATGTCTCAAAGAAAAAAAGCAAAATTCATATAGAACTAATTGGCAATTATCGTAACTAGACAGTAAGGGGACCCTGCCAAATATTTAACGTGGGGCCAATTTTTCTGTCCTGGAGGGTGGGATAGTAACAGTATATTTGTGCCTATATAATTATAACACATTGGATCAGGCCACAGCAAGACCGTGGGGACCTAGTTTCGTGCTATTCCTGCCACTCTATAGTTATGTCAATTTAATTGATTTATATACTATTGTAGTTTCAATTTGTGATATTTTACGTTTGGTTCCTAAAACCTGTGTATATTTCCACTAAGGGATTATTCAGTTATAACTGAGAAACGGCGATAAAATCGTGAGAATATATGTGAAAAATATAAAAAAAACTTATGCTAGTCTGCCTTAAATATAAAAAAAGATGTATATTACTCATATTTATATAACAATGGAAATATACGTTAACAATGATAATAATGAGGCTATATAACGATGCTATTTTATGTCCTATTAACATTGTTGGTAAACAGATTAATTGTAAACAGTGGCTTAGAGTAACAATTTGTCAACAGTGCTATTTTATGTGTATCAGCATTGTTGGTAAGCAAAATTATTTCAAACAATGGCTTGGAGTAACAATACTTCATAATTATTTAAAAAACCTCGTCCTTTGCGAATCCGATATTTAAGAATTCGTGTGCTCTCTGATCATATCTTTGCGACGTTTTGATACACTCACTGCGAGTGCGACTGATTGAGTTTTTCTTCGCTAGCTTAATTGAGCTTGCTGCTTTCTCTTATTGAAAGACTGTATTGTTTTATTTGAGTCTGAACATCTGACTGCGATAATGGGTGGGAAAATGAGTTGTTTTCCGAAACGGAAAAAGTATGGATACTTCGAAGACTTTTATTCTTGCGAAACTGAAATGGCATCTCAGCAGAATGTATCTTCTGATGATACTATAAATTTTGATCTTGCAACTGCAGAACAATCTGCTATCGAACTGAAAGATTCTAATGACTGTTTAGTTCTTGAAACTCACGAGGATGAGAACTTGAAAAATAGTGATTACGCTGAAACTTTAGAGCATTTGGATTTTCTGCAAACAGAAATTAACATTCCCGATACACCTGATGAAATTTCTAATGCTGAAACCGTTGTTATGAAAAAAAATGAAGAAACTACCACTGAATATGTGGTCTCTGATTTACCTTACACAATTCTTGACCATAAGGATTCTGCCACGGTTGATTTGTTGCACCATCAGCAGTTTCTGAAAACAATTCACAAATCAAAATTGATTGATTCTTCGAAGTTATTATTGGAATGGCAAAATTCTTTGCAAACGAGCATGACAGAAAAGCGGAAAAATAAATGGATGAATATTGCTGAATCGAAAGAGTTTCAAATGTTGCCACTTGCTAAGCAACAAGAACTGAGGCAATTATGGGAGCAAAAACTTTGCTCTGGGCAATAACTGTAAAATAAATTTACGTTTCAAACTTTCTTGAGAAAGACTCACCCACCTATGCTAGACTTTCATATCATCTATTATATATTTAATGGAGTGCTGTCTAAAAGACTATATACTGAATTTTCATTGGCCTAAAAATAAATGAATGAAAATCCTGGAATCGAAAGGCTTACAAATGTTGCCACCTGTTAAGCAATAAAAACTTGGATCAATATGGGAGCAAAAATTTGTTCCTTAAAACAGCTCTAAAATAAACTCCATCTCTTAATGATTCCTAAAACCTGCCGCTAAATAAATCCTTTTGTGTTTGTTATCTTTGACATCGTCGGTCTTGTTGTCTTCTGCTTTTGTTGGTACTGAAACTCTCTAATGATACCTGCTGAAATTTATTTGTCTTCATGAATGATTGGAAAAGACCCGATGAATGATTTCTTTTTACCGAAACGGACAAATCTTTGATAGTCATTCCTCCATTTTCTTGTGTCTACGGCTACTTTCATTAACAGCCTTGTTGGTTATAACATCAGACGTCCATACTGCTGTTGCTTTTGAGTCTAGAACTGTTATCTACTGAAATTTTATAAACATCTATGTATTTCTGATATAGTGATGGCTACCTGCGGCATGTTTTGGAGTTTCATTGACTGGTTTGTCTTCACTAGCTGCCTCCCATCATTGACTTTGTTTCTCTAGTTATCATGTCTCCTTCTTCTGGTGCTACTGTGACTCTCGTTACGACTACTCACTCTTGCTGAAATTTATTTGTCTTTTTGTACTACTGGAAAACATCGGCGAATGATTTCTTTTTGCTGAAACGAATAAATCTATGAGAGCCTCTCCTCCATTTTCTTGTGTACCTTTAATGACTTTCATTAACTACCTTGTTGGTTGTAACATCGGATATTGATACTACTGCTGCCACTGTGCCTACGAATACTTTTATTAACTTCGTTGTTGGTTGGACGTTGATACTGCTTCTGCGTTTGAGTCAACTGTCATCTTCTGACATCTGCTGAGCTTCTATGTATTTTTGATACAGTGACAATTATCGACTACAGTTTTGGAGTTTAGTTGACTGGTTTTTCTTCACTAACTGCTGTGCTTGCCATGACTTATTCCGTCTTTCCAGCTGGCTTGCCTAATGCTCTCTTTGTTACTCCCGCTTTGCCTATACTGTTATAGATACTGATAACTGTTCTGATCGACTTCCTCTTATTAATAATGAGGGACTATTTTGTTACTATCGATAGAACTTATATTCTGGACTTGAGTTGATAATTCTGCATCTGTTGCTTTGTTGATAAAATTGTTGCAGTTTAATTTTCTTGCCGAAGCCTTTAATAAATTTATCGGGACTGAAGAAAACTAAAGATCTATAAAACGAATATTTAAGAACGTTGTATTATGTATTGAACTAATACAACCCTAATTTGTACTACATTCAATATAATATCTAATTAATATTGCAGTATTTTGTATCTTTTTTTATATTATAGCATAAATTTCAATATCAATAGCAATAAAAAATATAAAAAAATAAAAATGTGTCTTCTTTTATTTATTGTGTGAAACAATATTTTTACCATTTTTTTCTGCCTCACGCACACACACATGTATATACTCACCTACAGAAGAAATTGTCAATATATATAGGAAATTGATTAAAAAGCGAAACATGGCGTGATAAGTAAGTTAGAGTAAACATAATTTTAAATACAAATAAATAAGTTAGATAAAGATGACTTTCTAATCTTTATATTTTTAATTTATATTACTTTGCTATTTAAATGTAATCCATAGTAATTTCACAATTTCTTGTATAAAGAATAGAATTTAAATAGCTAATAATGGAATGCCTGCAAAAATAGTTAAAGATCACGAAATTAAAGATACTAATTTCAATTTAGAGTCTGAATGTGATATTTATAAAACACTACAGTTAAGAAACAGAAATGTGTCACTTCATCATATGTGATTTTAATAAGGGGTTAATTAATGAGTTGAAATTTCTGTTTGATGTTACACAAAACAAGTGAAAATATTTGTTATACAAATGCACATTTCGTTCTAAAACGTTAATACGGAGGTAATGAACAGATATACTTAAAAATAATGTAATATCCATACATATATCGATTTATCTAAATGTGTCTATGCATTTCTACGTAATAATTTCCAGAACTATTGAAAGAGTTTTCTATAAACATACAAATGTTCCAAACAGAGGTTCATAAAGAAGCGTCAAAAACCTATTGGCATAAAAAGGAAACTTATACAATTTTTATTCCAAACCATTTCTACATATATACCAATCTGTGAGACTGAATCCGATTTTGGAGCCGGTTTCCAAACTTTATATTTGAATAAAGTATCTTAAATTACTGAAGTTTAAAGATTTTTCTAGGTGAAATTTCAATAATTCCTTCAAATTTATGTTTTATCTAGAAAAAAAAATATTACGACGATCACAAATCACTACTCTCTAAACGAATTTTTGTATTTCTGATTCTGTACTGCTTTATAGATTTAATTTAGGTAAACCATCAACAAATTGTTAAACAGGCGATCAAAGATAATTTTTTCATGATCTCTTTAGATCAATCTCAGTTTGGTTTAATTAAATTAACAAATCGTTTTATAACTATACTACATAATTATTAGGCCTAACTGTTCTTGTAATTTTGAACCTTTGTCAAATGACGCGTGACATGCCACACAAACGTCAGGACATTTGAGCTACCACTGTAGATTTAACACATTCACTACGGCGAGCGCGTAGAGTCGCTCGTCGTAGCTAATATGTTAAGCTTTGTTCCAACGCGATCAGCGGCTTGGTTAGTCGAGATCATACTTAGGGATTTATTGCCTTCCGAAATGCGACCAGCCGCACAGCTGCCACGATGCACACACAATCTAAAAAAGCCCGTGGGAACTGTACTGAGGTCTCTGCCCATCGACTCGGTGGCCTTCGATATCCAAGAATTAACCGACATTTGACAGGAACTGTCGAGCCACACGAACAAACCCCTCGACCAACAACGAGTTTTTGCGGTCCTACGATGAGAGGTACTTTAGACAATGTACCCGAACCCCTGACCACCGGAATAACGTTTTAGCAGTCCTAGATAAACATACACGACGGATATTCGGTGGAGTCGGGTTTATAACACGTAATTGTCCCTTTCGGAGACCTGTCCATGAAATCACGGCGGGCCTTAGTCTATTATTTAAATTTCATTCTGAGATTCAAGAGATATGTGACCACAGTTATTACGAGAGAAAAAAATGGTAAATGTCAATTTACTAACATTAAATTTATTTTAATTGTTTCACAACTTAGTAATAACCTTCAAATTGTCAAACCAGACTTTTGAAATATATCGTCGCTTAAGAAGCAACACCACCCATCTCAGTTTTTTGAAATTTCAAAGAGGAAGGAAATACTCAATTATTCGCAGGCAATAAAGAATACTTCTGAATTTATTTAACATCTGATGGGAACATGAGACCACAAGTTCCTACCAGATGTGTAAAAAATTAATAAATATTCGTCATTGCCTGAGAATTCAGCATTATTTCAGCTTCATTTTTCAGCATTAATTAATTATTTTTATCATTTATAAGATAATTGGGCACGTTTTACGTGATAAATATGGGCTGTGGAATCGGTATTTTATGACGATTAAATGTACACAAGTTTATTTTTTTCTTTACTAAAAAGGTGCAAATAGAATAGGATTGATATGATTATGTAATAAAGTTATGCCCAATTTGAATTATTGATAAGAAGTTAGGAAAGTGCAGCGTACTGATTTTTTTTTATGGATTGTTTAATGGGAACTATTGTTTCCAAAAAGAGAAGCCGCAGAGAGAAGTAATCTTTCATTATTTGAGTATTTTTCATCTAATTATAAAATACATTTCATCTAATTCAAAGCATCCAATTTCAACACCAAATTTCAAAGCCATATCAAAATCAAAGATTGCTAAGTTTTGCCTTCTGTATGTCAAACATTTTGGATATCATGAGTGTGCGAACAATTATTTCTTTAAAGTTTAAATAGCCTTCAATCTTCATTCCTGTATTTCGATAATTTAGTTATATTAACGTTCGGTATTAAGGCAACACGAGGGTTATTTTGGGATGGACTTGATACTTATCAATCAGGCACACATACAAGGTGGATCCTTGATGTAGACGGGTTTTAAACATGAAACCCTTTTAATATAGATTTATTGTTCTTATTTTCCTATTTAGAGATTTTTGAAAACTTTTTCGTTTGAAAAGTGGTCGAAAATTTTTTCCTTCCGATAAGGGGTCACGAATAGATGAAGTTTTAAAAAGCTTGTGCTAGTTAGTGAAATAGAATTGACTCGTGTGACGTCACAAGTATCACACAAACTGTGCAAGTGGCCGCTCTGGCATAGTGGCAAGGCCTCGGAGTCGGGGGTTTCCAGGTTCAAAACCCGATTCTACTAAAGATCCGTCTGTATGTGGTCCTGTTGCAGGTTAAATCATCTAATTTTTTATTGAACTTACTTGCACGATTTCGTTGCAGATTGTGACAAAATTTCAAATTACTCCGAGATGGGGAGAGAACCCGCGTTCACAGTGGTGCAAGACAAGCGCACTAACCACTACACCGGATGAGGAAACACACGAAGGGACAGGTGGTTCATAAAAAGCTTTCCTACGTCAATTTTGCGGGAATGGTTTCCGAAACGGTTTGCGCGGAAATGCTTTCTCGGACAGCCTTTGGAAATTGAAATGGCAACCTTTCTGTAACCTTCTTTGCTATCTGGGATAGATCTAATTTTGCTTCAAATCTAGACTTTAATATAACTAAACAAAACTAATCAAACTGCACAAACAAACTGCGCATGTCATGTATGTTGTATTACGCTGCGCTGTGACGACAAGCCTTCCAGCAAAATACGTAATAGTTTTCCAAACTGAAAGGGGCGGTGCATTGACGCGTATCATGTGAACATGAATAGAAATCACTAGTGTTGGTGAAATGGGTTTCCTTTCTATTCCTCAGCTGTTCTAGATTTATAACATAATTATTACTTTCTCACATGCGAAGCTAAGGCGTATAAGAAGCGAAAACAGTGTAATCATCAAACTGTTCGACCTCGACAATTCGATGAACCTCCACGTTTCAGACCTCCATGAGACCGAAAAAACTGTCTTTGAAGTTATGAATGTCTCTCTGTCTGATAACTCAAAAATGTAATGAGCTATATGAATGAAATTTGGCATTTGGTCCTGTCACGAGAATTGTAGATCTGCAAGGCTCACAAGGAGTTACCCCTGCCATGGCAGTTGAAGTACTAGGGTTGATGAATGACAATCGCTGCGTCAGCTCGATCACTGAGATCGGAGTCCTAGTAGCAATCACCGGCCATGGCCTGGCCCCTCGCGAAGGAGGTACGTATTATCACTTTAGCGTGTAACTCGACCTCCACCATTATTCTACCCCCAGGAGAAGCGAGACCCCGCCTATTTATCCGGCGGCTTCTCATACACGAACTCCTGGTACCCCCCAAGTGGAATAAAGGGCGATTGTAGATCTGTATCAAATTTTGAACAATATCCGACAAAGGATAGAATATCTCTCAGCTTGTTTTGCCATGCATGTATCTACTTGGAAATGCAGGAACGCAACAAGCTAGATTAATGAAATTCATTTCTTTTTTTCGCATCAGTAGTGCAGATTTGTATCAATCTTGGACCCAGTTTGTCGAAGGAAAGGGGTACAGAATTCATACACGATTCTTTTCACTATGAGACGAAGCTAAATACAAAACGCGCCATAATGTGGCAATAGACTAGAACAGGGATGGTGAACCAATGGCACGCTACACAATATTTTGGGCACGCCACCGATCACAAATGAATGTTCTATGAAGCATATTAAGAACGAACGCGAGTGACCCTACGCTACGGAGTGTCCGGGCGCAGGGCAGCTGCGGCGGGCATGAAAAACAATCCCACTATAGACGCCTATGGGGAGTTTTTTCGATGCCAATACTTGGCGATATTTCGCTTTTTTGGCGAGAAATGCTTTGTAAAGTTTTTCTATTTCGACGACGACAGAGAGATGCAATCTGTTATAAGAATGTAAACATTTCTACTTTGTAGTTTTTTGTGTGTGTATATGTGTGACTTAAAGTAAAATGGATTCCTTCATGAGTGTCTTAAAGTTGAAAATAATTTGTTATTAGTTGTTAATTGTAAATAAAGATGGAAGGTTTTCAAAATACGATGAAGAAAACACTCAGTTTCGCGCCAATCAAAGTAAACACGGAAACCCTAGCAGGAACAGTGATCAACTTGGCGTGGTAAAAGACATTCCCACAGGGGCCTATAGTGGGATTGGTTTTTATGCCGGCGGCGGGCAGGATTGCGCTCGTTTGTTATTGTAGTTACATCGTGGACTACAATTGCTAATGACGCATAGTTTGTTTACGCATTGCATAATAGTCAATTTCGTTGACACAACTGTATTTTAAAGTTTATTTGTGTTATATTTACTATATTATGTTCAACTGTTATTTAATATGGCTAGTTCAGCAAAAAACAAAAAAGTCTGCAAGATAGTACGTGTATCAGAGAATTTCAAACTTGGTGGACTGAGAAATATGGCATGATTAGTAAAGGCGACAAAGCGGTGTGTGTTTTATATTCTGGAACAGTGGTATGTAGAACATCGTCTGTAAAACGGCATTTTGAAACAAATCACAAATTCGTTAGTCAAAAAAGCGAACCAGAGCAAAAGTAATTAATTGCAAGTGCAATGAAAGACAGAAATAAACAGTCGACGTCTATGATTAAATATGTTGGCAAAAATTGTCATACGAGCGCGGCAAGTTACTCGGCTGCAAATGTCATTGCTCGGCATAGTAAACCTTTTCAAGAGGGAGAGTTTTTGAAGGAAGCCTGGTTAGCATGCGCGCCCTCACTTTTTGATGATTTCGATAATTAAGATAAGATAATTCAGCGCATCAAAGATACTCCTCTATCTAGAAACACAATAAAAGAAAGAATATTAAAACTGGCCGGAAATGTAACAGATCAACAAAAAATTGACATTAACTCCGCTCCTTTTATATCGCTATGTCTCGACGAAAACACTGACGTCACTAAATCTGCACGTTTAGCTGTTTTTGCTCGATATTGCGTAGGAAACGTCATTAAGGAAGAATTAATTGCGATAACATCGTTGCTAACAACTACAAAGGGCACAGATATTTGTACGGCTGTTAAAAATTCGCTTGCGGAGAAAGAAATTGATTTGAAAAAAAATGTTTCAGTAAGAACTGATCGTGCTCCAAGTATGGTGGGCAAAAAAAATGGTTTCATAAGTTTATTTCAAACAGACGTAGGATATTCTATTCTTGAATTCCACTGCATCATTCACCAACAAGCCTTGTGTGCTAAGAGTGGTTTAACATCTCTTGATAATGTAATGGCGGTAGTCACAAAAATAGTCAACCTCATTTCGTCGCAGGCTTTAAATAAGCGAAAGTTTGATGCTGTGTTGGATACAGTCAACTCGGTATATAATGGCTTACTGATGTATAATAATGTTCACTGGTTGAGCCGCAGGAACGTACTTCAAAGATTTGTTGATTGCTTGGAAGAAATCAGACTGTTTCTGAAAAATGAGGGAAAAATTGAACAATACCCACATTTGTTGGATGTTATGTGGCTTTCAAAATTGATGTTTTTTACAGACATATGCCAACGTTTCAATGAATTGAACGTGAAGCTTCAAGGCACAAATAAAACAATTATCGTCATGATAGATCTCATTCGCGCTTTTGACGCTAAACTGCATGTTTTCAGGAACGATATTATTACAGGAAACTACAAGTATTTTCCAAACTTGAAAAAAAATATCAGCGATTTAGATGTACATGAGAAACCAGGCGAAGAAACAGTCACTAAAGAATTTATTTCTGTAATTGATTCTTCAATCAATAAATTTTCAGCTAGATTATCTCAGTTCAAAGAATAATCGGAAACACTCAAGTTTATTATGTACCCTGATGTGACTTCATTTGATAAACTGAACTTGTCCCAATTCGATTGGTTGGAAATTGAAGAATTTTAAATGCAGCTGATTGATTTCCAGTCTAGTTCAATATGGATTCAAGCATTTATTGAAACAAGGAAAAAGGTGGAATTAATTGAAACGGAAAGATTGACAAGCAATATAAGTAAAAATGCCAATAACAAAATTTTGGAAACATGAAATTCGTTACCAGACACATTTAACTGTTTGAAGAAGCTGGCTCGTGTTATTTTAACCATATTTTCATCTACCTATGCCTGCGAGTCATTATTTTCAGAGATAAATAACATTAAAAACCCGCTTAGAAACCGTTTGACAGATGACTCCAGTTCAGCATGCATTCTGCTAAAAGTAACATCTTACAACCCTAATAAAAGTTATTTGTCATCTAATCTGCAACAACAGAAGTCACACTAATGTTACTTTAATTTGAATTACGCGTATAACTGAGACATTGCAAAATGTATTTTTTTTGTAGTAAATAAAGAGTTTTGAGTTGATAGTATTTAGTATTATTATTTTCACAATAATCACGAAGTCAAAATTATTTGACGGCACGTCTATGACCTCATTAAACATTTTTTTAGAAAAAATGGCACGTTGATACATAAAGGTTCGCCACCCCTGGACTAGAGAGTCGAGGGGAGAAAGCTCTCAATGCTTCTTATTGATTTGTGCCGTTTAGGCTAAGCAATTTTACTCTTCTACAGAAATTGACTATCATATTCGTTAAATATGTATTCTTAATGTGTGATATAAAGAAAGGCATTTTGAAATTAAAATCGGAGGGGATTTTTCCCCTCTAAAGAAAAAAACTTTCTATATAACCGTAGTTCTCGTTTTATCATTATTAAATTCAATATCACTAATTCAGTTTTAAACCAGTCTTCCCCCTTGTTATGCTGCTGATAAATACCTAATTTCTTTTGTCCAATTAAAACTTTTTGCCTTCTTTGGAAAACTAAAATAATTACCCACACAAGGAATTAAATTGATGATGAGGAATGGTTGAAAAGAACAACAGACCCAAAGATTTATTTACTTTTTTTCAGTTGCAGTTTCCTGCATTTTTAAATCACATATCCGGATTAAATCAACCGTGAAAGTGGATTTAATAATCCGTTACGTCAACTTTTCTTCGAGAGTTGAGTAAATAAGAGTGCAGAGGATGTTGAGAGAGAAAATAGGTCGAGGACAAGCAAGAAACGGTGAAAAATATCTTATCAAAAAATTTTAAACCCCAAAGAGTAATTTCAGAATAGAAGAGTTCAATCTGAAAAGAAAAAAAACTGCTGGAGTATAATTTGTTTGGAAATAAACCCCCATGGGTAGTAAGTATTATTCTTTGCTGTGTTAAAGCTGATATTTATTTTATGCGATATTAACATTTCAGGGTGATATTTTAATTTTTTAGTTAAAAAATAAATTTGTAAATAAACCTAATTTCTGTTACTTTCTTTCTTTACTCTTACTAAGTTTGAGATTTTTTGACTTCTTATGCATCCTTGTTTGTCTCTAGTTTAAATTAAGATCTATCACGTTTGTTGCAGAAATCGCGTGAATCAATAGTATCAAAATATAGGAAGCTTAAAAAATGATTAGTTTTTTAAATCAATGACTAAAATTTACCTTCGTTGATTTTAATATATCTATAAAGTGTCTTTATTTGATTCGTCATTTCTTCCAGCATTATAGAAATACTCGTTTAGAATTAAAAAGCAGCAGGAACGTAATTTTGAAAAAAAATTTGACTCGATTCAAAGATTCATTTTTTGGTATTTTCTTATTTATTAACTGAAAGAATAGAGCCAAAGTATACCTATTGATAAAACGAATAGAAATTAAGATTCTTTTGTTACAATGTATGTAAGCATGCAAAAATTTTGTATCAATAAAGCGAATACAAAAAATGTGAATTCAGATTAAAACACAATAATACTGTATAATTTCAATATCTTGTAGGCCCGGGCTTAAATTACTATGACACAAATTATAAATTTGTGAAGACCAATTATTAAAAATTCAAATGCGTAAAATAAAGATTTGTAACTGATTCTGACTAAGAGGACTGGAAAAATAAGAAAGTCAGTGTAAGATGATGGTATGAAGCTCACACAGTTCTTAAATACTTTTGTTATCTTTAGTGACAAAATTATTTACAAATGTTTCTGTGCATGTCTGATTTAAACCTCAGCTTAATTAACTAATTAAAGTAGTAAAATAGTAGTTTATAATTAAAAATGTGTACAGGATATCATTAAAACTAGAGGAGGACATATTGTCTGCTAAATTGCTGTACCATGCATGTAAGTGAACTTACACTAAATAAACTACATGTGTGAAATTTTTTGTGGTTGTTCCTATTAATTTGCACAGTAGCAGTATGTTGTGTAGTTTGTTTAGCCTGGTACTCAGAGGCGGTTTTTCGCACAGGCGATCGCTTCATGCCTCAGAGACTGCTGAGGGGGTCTCTACCACTACTACTACGCCACGTTGTTACATCTCTACAAAAGCCTTGGAGATCACTCTACTGAGACAGGGTCTGAAATCTGTCGACGTGTAGTAGTTAAATGTTGAGAGTAATCGATGTGATGAACTGTTTCTCTTTATATTTATTGCCTTAGAAGTCGTCAGAGTATTTTACAATAAGGTTTGAACTAAACCCAAATTCTTAAAGGCAGTTAATGTTAAGAGTATCCAGTATTTGAAGTTAGTCTTGATTAGTGTATATATAAAATCTGTAGTGGTTATATATATATATATTTGAACATGTTGCCTTAAATTTCAGAGATTTAATTTGGAAACTATCACTTCTTTATGCCTAGAACGCAAATGTAATTATTTGTTTGTTAAGTTTAAAATGCTAGTTCAACACCACATAAACAGAAGATTAAAATGAATAAAATTATCTTTATAATACTAAGTGAAATTCAAGATTTTTCTTTTTAGTAGTCATCTCGTATTATTTGAGTATTTTTCATCAATTATAAATACGAACTGTCATTCCGAAACGCAATCCAATTTCAGCACACCAAATTTCAAAAAGTCACGTAAATCAAGAGTAAGTTTTCCCTTCTGTATGTCAAAACATTTCTGAGATCATGATTGTCCGAACAATTATTCTTTAAGTTTTAAACTTCATTCTTTATTTCGATATTTAGTTATATTAACGTGTGCAGTGAAGAACAGCAGAGAGTTTGGGGATGGATAATGGTGTAGATCAGGCCTACATACAGGTGGATCTTTGATGGAGACGGGTTTTGAACACTTGAGAGCAATTAATATAGATTTATTTGTCACTTTCCTATTTAGAATTTTTTGAAAACCTTTTTCGTTTGAAAAGTAGGTCGAAAATTTTTCCTTCAGATATAGCGCGTCACAAATAGATGAAGTTTTTAAAAGTTGTGCTAGTTAAGTGCTGAATTGACCTGTGACGGCAAGTATCACACAAACGATGGAGAGGGCTCGCTCTGGCAGTGGCAAGTCGAGCCTCAGGATGGCTCCCAGTTCAAAAACCCGATTCTACTAAAGATCTGTAATGTATGTGGTTCCAGTACGTTAAATCATTCCTACTTTTTATTGAACTTACTTGCATCTAGTCTGCCAGTTGAGACTAAAATTTCAAATTACCTCCGAGATGGGTGAGGAACTCTGCTGCTACAGTGGTGCAAGACAAGCGCTAACCACTACACCGGATGAGGAAACACACGAAGGGAATCAGGTGGTTCACAAAAAAGCTTTCTACTAATTTTGGCGAAATGGTTTCGAAAACGGTTTGCGCGGAAATGCTTTCTCAGTA
>BGPR01001625.1:199777-235134 GCA_013235015.1 Araneus ventricosus | reverse complement strand
GCACATGCTGCACCTGATTTTTCTGATACCGAGATGAGATTTTAAAACAACAGGAACGGCATTAACTCATTTTTCTTTTGCCTTTGTCACTTACCTGCATATCGATGATATATACGTATTTCAGGAGCAGCTACCTTTTTTTAAATGGACAATAAAAAAATCTTTTATTTCATTAATATTCGAAACATCCCATTGTCTCTTGTTTAGAAGAAATTAATAAGACATTTTTGAATTCACTATGATCAACTAGCATTAAAACATTTCACAAAGAAATTAAGATGTTCACATTATTATATAGCTGAATTAAATCAAATTCGTTAGCCTTCGGTAGGCCGAAATATAAATGCTAACTCGATCGGGCGCAACTCATCTGCGAGGATTAAAAGTTAAATTTTTGCTTAGGCTTAAGGAGAAGCTTATCAAACTGAATTATCGGTCATATTAAAGCTATATTCGCGTTTTTAAATAACTTTTTTTTGTATTTCCTTGCAATTTCAAGTATCAAAATGTCCAGAAATTCACAGAGGGAGATGTCGCTTCATTTTCCGTAAGGTTCCTTAGCAATGACAGCTGTTGTCGTTGAGAGCCGAAATTAATTCGACACTTTTTTGAAACAATTTATTATTAGAAAACGAGGAATATCATCGAATTAGGGGTTGGGACACAGGTATATACGAAATTTTGCAGGTACATAAAAAGAAATATTGAAAAAAATATTTGAGAAATAAAAAAAACTAATTGGGCGAACATTCTACCCAAATTAATATCCTTCAGTTTAAATAAAAGAAAGCTAGAAAAACAGGATACCCTAGATTGTGGGTGGTAGGGAGTCGAGAGATAGATAAGGTCCCCACTCACTCGGTGAAATCTAAACTTAGGCAATAAAAAATGGGTCTCATCTAAATAGATGAACAGGCCACGAAGGTAAAATATAATCTCATAGTCAATTTTTGCTACTATCCAAAGAAATTGAAATTCAACATCAGGTAAATCGTCGTTTGTGATCGTGAGAGATATGCAGAAAGATTTCAAGAACTGTATACCTGAGAATATGACATAGCATTCTAAGAAGATATCGACCTAAACTTCTGGATTCAGAGTTCATTAAGTGGATCGGAAATATCTTGATCGTAATTTTTGAGAAGATCACAATATTTTCTCTTTGCATACCCCATGGGAAAAAAAAAAAAAAAAAAAAAAAAAAAAAAAAAAAAAAAAAAAAAAAAAAAAAAAAAAAAAAAAAAAAAAAAAAAAAAAAAAAAAAAAAAAAAAAAAAAAAAAAAAAAAAAAAAAAAAAAAAATATTATCTCTCCTCCTACCAATAAACGAATTCAACAATGAAACTATATGCTTTGTAAAGCTTAAAATATTTCCCTCTTTCAATTCCGAAGTTTCTATTTTTGAATTCATTCAAGAGCAAAAACAATTTCATTCAATAGAAAGAATCATCCATGGTGTTTTCGTTTGTTTTGTAGTTTTCTTGGCTTATTTTGAATTCATCCGAGAGCCTTTGAGAAGTCTGTTATACTGTTTGACAAGTATCGCGTGTCTGATTTGAGTATGGTGAAAACCCTCATTTTAAAGGCATCTCTTTCAAGAAAGCAATATAGAACCGACAAAATAGAGGAATTCTTTTCTTGCAACCTCTCTTGCTTCTCTTATTTGAAGACAAACTCGAATATTTTCAATTCATCCGCTGATAAGAATAGCAAAGAATGTAGTAAATTACATTTAAAACTAAAATAAAATATGTTATCTTCTTTCTTCAAGCAATCTTTTCTCAATAGCTAATAAATTTAAAATTATATTCTTCATCTGAAATTCTTCTGGAATTTTATTTTTAAATTAAAAGTTGCCGTTAAGTTATAATTCATTCATCGACATTGTTATTTTATTTATCAAATGTGTCAATTCATATGTGTTACGGAAAACTAGTGATACTTGACCCTACTTTTACTTTCTCTTATATTTCTCGAATATGTGAATTGTAAGTATCATGAAAGGAATTGGTTTTAAGAATGATATATATACTTATGCTGAATTGATATCTCATTTTAACAAAAAATAAATACATTTCATGAAACGACGTAGGGTCAGGTATCCCTAACCGTAAGGAAACTTGACCCTACCTGAAAAACGTACTTAAATTCTTTTGATAATTTGTATTTACGCAAAATTCAGATATTAAGTTATAACTATTGAATTGAAAACTTCTTTATTATCAAATAATATTAATAAAACTAATATTAAAAATTAAATAATATGAATACTATAATTCAGTTGTTATTAATACAATCTAATTAATAAATTAAATTCGTTAAGTAATTACCTTAAAACTAATTATTTAATTGAATTAGTTAAAAATTTAAAAAACAATTAAAATATTAATTAAATAAAGGAAAAAAATTACAGCAATGGAACTAGAAACCTAGCAACGTCAGTAGCGCGATAAAGAAATGCCAGTTTTGATAAATAAAAAAAACAGAATAGCACCAAAACGCAAAAAAATCTAAAAAATGTTGTACAAAACAAGAAATTGAGAAGCTTAATAGACTTATACGGTTCTTCTAATTTTTAAATAAAAATAAAAGCAAAAGAATCAAAATATATTTTATGAGAGAAATGGCAAAACTTTAAATAAAACCAAACGATGACAAATAAGTCGAGCAAAAGATTTTTATTCAAATAATAAATAAATAAATCTTTCTCGGGCGAGGAAAAAACAGACTATTTAAATTTCAATCCTTTTTAAAATTCTTAATAAAATAATTATTTTAAATTATCACATCAAAAAGAAATTTTATTCATTAAATAATTACTAACAAGCAATTTTTAAATAATGAATCTATCTCTATATTTGAATTTCTAATATTGCCGACAAACTCCACGTACCAAAATACTGATCCCAACCACAAAGTGTGCTTCTGTCGATTACGACATCGAAGCGGCAATAGCTTTTGATAGGGTCAAGTATCCCTAACTATTTAGCGTCAAATATCCCTAACTTTTCTGAATAATATAAAAATTATACCACTTAGATACTGCATAACATCGTATATCAAATTATAGCTAAAGGTATGCTTACAGCTCAGAAATATTTTAATTCATAATACTTCCTATCCACTAAGAAATGAAAAAGTGAAAATTGTTTTTGGGATACCCAAAACATATTTGTCTATAGACCATTACGATGGCTTTTCAGATTGGAATGAAAATCCCCAATAATATCCAATGTGACCAAAGGTCAAATAAAAATGTCACACACCAATTATCTCACAATCTGATAAAATCGCGTAGGGTCAAGTATCTCTAGTTTCCCCTATTATATGAAATTTATTCTGCAGATAAAAGCGTTCGGCTTTCAATTAAAGCAGTGGGAATTTCCTCCCTTCGAATTTTCCTTAGGAAAAATGTGGCTGTAACAATCTTAAGTTTCGACATATAGTAAAGAAAATCATGCATGTATGTCAACAACATCGATTAGACCACTGGATTCAAAATCTGCCACACACCTTCAATTTTGGTATGAATGATTCGCACTAAAATTCATTTATCTAGTTTGTTACGCTGTATAGAAATCACGCTCAAATAAACACAAATAGCCCGTTCAAGCGATAATCAATCTATTGATGAATTTAGTGCCAAATTTGATACTTTGATACAGATCTGTAATTCTGATGTAAAAGCAATATACCAAATTCAATCGATTTGGCTTGTTGCCTTCAGTTATTGTGTTCTCATGCACAATGACGGATGGCGTGCAGACTTCCCCATAGACGGAATTTATCCAAAATTTGCTTAATATACAATTTGGGTGTTAAAGACCGCACACCAACTAACATCGATCCACTTAAGTTTTTGAGTTATCATGTTCACAGGCAAATAGACGTAATTTCAAAATATATTTTTTCGCACACAGTGTGGCGTTAACCCTAAAGTCCGATTTACAAGTGTTCTTTTCAAGATTTCAAATAAAATGTCCTTTTCGAATTTTCCAATTATTTATTTGGCGAACACTAACACAACATAAACATATTCACTAACACGTATTTCACACAACAGAACATTTATCACAATGGCATTTTAAATCGGCAGATCACCTATTCCATTCTTTTTTACCTCACTCGTTCATGTATTTTCCAGGCTAATTGAATTCCCCATCGGATAGTGAAAGTGCATGCTAAAAATTTACCTTTTTAGGGATTACTGTGGCTCAGGTTGCCACAAACAGTGAGGTAGAAATCAGAGAGATTCATGAAATTTTCTAGGTAGAATTTTTTGACGGTTAAAATACCTCCTCTTTCTTTACTTCGTATACCAGAAAACAAATAAAAACAAACCATCAATATATTTTTCTCTTCTTATATTTAAATACAACGGTAAAACGATATATTTTGTAGTCCAAAGCTTAAAATATTTTCCCTCTTTCAATTCAGAAATTTCTATTTTTGAATTTACTCAAGAGCAAAAACAATTTCTTGCAATAGAGAGAATCACCCACGTAGTTTTCGTTTGTCCTGTAGCTTTCTTGGGTTATTTTGAATTCATCCGAGAGCCTTTGAGAAGTCTGTTATACTGTTTGACAAGTACTGCGTGTCTGTTTTGAGTATGGGGAGAACTCTCATTTTAAGGGCATCTCTTTCAAGAAAGCAATATAGAACCGTCAAAATAGAGAAATTCTTTTCTTGTATTATCTGAAGGCAACTTCGATTATTTTCAGTTTTTGAAAGTTTCGTTTATTGATAAGAAAGGCAAAGAATGTAGTCATTTACATTGGAACCTAAAATAAAATATGCTATCGTTTTTCTTCAAGAAAACTTTTATAAATACATGATAAAATAAAAATTGTTTTCTTCGTTTAAAATTCTTCTGGAACTGTAGATATTGAAGTTGAGAATAACGACAAATATACGATTGATTCCTGGAATTAAATTTTGTTTATTTTAACTCACATATATTTTTATGTGAAATGAATTCTTCGCAATTCTAAACTAGCCCATAAAGCATGTTCTTCCTTTTCTTATTAAATTATTTATTAAACGAGTATGTGTTTTGAATATTTTTCCTTAAGCCGATTTTGTTCAAAATTTGATCCAGATCTACAATTTTTTTGAACAAATAACGTATTGAAATTTATCTGCCTAGTACCATTTGCCTGGTTTTTGAGTAGTCACTTACTCATATATGCGAAGAGACAGACCTATAAAATGTCATCTAATTAACGGATTTGATTTAAAATTTGATGCAGATCTGTGATTTTGGCGATAAAACATTACGCCAAATTTCACATACGTAGCTTATTTCATTTTCAGTTATCGTGTTCGTAACACACGGATGGAACGATAGAAAAACAGACTTCTCTTTGGCAGATTTTGTCTAAAATTTGATGCAGATCTATAGTTCTGACACGAAGAAGACACACCAAACTTCACTTGTCTATGTCATTCCTCCTTTGAGATATCGCGTTCGCAGACAGACAAACATAATTCTAAAAATGTACTTTCTTATGTCAAAGAGCTGTTATATCTGAAGATTCATCAAACTCTTGAGGTGGAAGATTTCGACAATTGTGGTAGTCGATTCTGGTTCAGTAAACTGTCCAATTACTGAATCAATTATTTATTTATGTTTAAGTTACACACGGAGAAGTTTACAGATATAATTTCCAAATTAAAGAAAACGAGAGTTGTTCGCTAACAAACTATCTCGGTTGATCACTTGGTCTCTACTAAATATTCACAGCTCCAGAGGGCGCTGCCTCTGCCGCCAGAGACAATCAGTCACAGTTAATGTCACAGGAGCAACTACACAATAGCAATTCTTTGTCTTTGTATTCTTCAAATACGAGAAGATTGGAAAACCCTATGCAGGAAGAAAATGTTAAAAAAAATACTGAAGATGAACAACTCAAAATGTTTCAATATAACATTTTATTGTTCAACTTTAAACAAAAATGCTTACTGAATATTCTACGCAGTATAATCTTCAGCAAGCTTTCTTCTGTAAAATCTTCTTTGAAATTACTACATTACATAGTTAAACGAACCTACTACAATCAATCGTGGTCTGAAAAAAAATTTTAACTCGTTCACAGGTTACCATCTGAAACTTTGGTTTATTCATTCATAAAAGATACAATAATCCTGCCACTGCAATGGATGCATATACTCGTCCGAGGATTCGAATGTTAGGACTATTCCGGCAGACTAAATACGCTGGGAAAAAATTTTTACACCGAAAACGAAAATTTATCAAAATTTTTAAACCTTTGTTAATACCCCTTTCATGCAACAAATATTTTTACTCATTTAAGAATAATTAATGAGTAGTGTTAGTGTAATTAAAATAAAAATTCACAACCCTATTTTTCTTTTTTTTTCGTTAAAGTTATCCAATACAAAATATATCTTGATTTTATTTCTCGACTTAGACAAAAATCATGCAGGCAGCGATGTTTTCATTGGCACAAACCTGTTGCTCCCAAAAAGCAAACAATACAGACGTAAAGATGCCGATATGCTAAACCCGCACTAAGCAGTAACTTAAACTTGTGTTAGGGAAGCGTTAATTTGGTAGAGGGGGGAAGCAATGAAAAAGTTCACGAAACCACACAAATTATAATTATTGGTAAAACATATTATAGAAATGTAAAATCATTATCAATTTTACCTCCTACTGTACGTTCGCTGAGGTAAAAGCAGCGATGTTAGCAGATCTTGATAAACTAAAGTAAGAAGAAGTAGGTTCAGTTGATTAAAAAATACTGGGAGAATGCTTTGATATATTACTCTTTGTTGTCCAAATGCAACAAAGAAAATTGAACAAACTAAGTGTTATTTTATGCCTATTTACAAGTACAGGAACAGAATTCGTGTTGATTTTTAAATAGAAAAAATTCGCGTATAAACTCGTAGGTTTATGATACAAAATAGGAATCAACATGAATTTGAAATCGTCGGAATGCAAACCAAAACTCGTAAGTGTGAAACAAGTACAGTAGCGCCGCTTAATGGTGACGCTGTAATTAATAAAAATATCCCCATAAAAAGCTATGAATATAAAAGAACATTTTACTATTAAAAATGAAACTTAGCAAAATAAGATTATTCAGAATATGTCATTTATTTAAAAAAAACGATTTTAGATTACGTTTATTGATGAGTTTTTTGTTGTGTTTTCAACAATTCCGTAAAGCAACCCTCCGATTTAAGTAATCATCAAGTCCATTTCGCTTTTATTTCGAACGCCAATTTTAAATCATTTGCGTCTTTTCTACACAAAATCTCGGATTATGTGTTCTTCAGAATGCCAGCTCCTTTCGTTTGTTAGTTTCTTATTCTGTTAGAGAAAAAAATGTATGATATAAATTAAATTTTTTTTATTTCAAAAAGAGTGATAAGAAAACAATTATGACAGTCATTTCGGTAAAAGAGGAGTATAATTTAGATAAACATCCGAAGCAACAAAAATATCAAATTTTATAATTTCACAATACTCTCAAGACATGTCAATTGAAAAAAAGACTAAACCCTCCTTAAAAATTTTAAATACAGTGATAAAAATGTAAAAATCGCCGTTGACAAAATATTACTCCCGAAATCGAACTAGTAATTTGAAAATTTGTATAATTTCAAAACAAGAAAAAACTCGTCTTATAATAAAATTATTCTAAAATTCTTTAGAATTTCAAACTTTAGCAAATCGCAAAGGATTCTGACAATTGCAGAACTTTCCATAATAAGCGCGTAGAACATTCTTCCACAAATTAGATTCGTCCATATAATAATATTTGAAATACTTTTTATTTGCAAACTATAGCAAATTGCAAACGATTCTAAAAGTAGCGAGATTTTTAATTATGAACACGTAGAACATTCTCCCACGAATAAAACTCGCCCATCTAATAATTTCTGAAACTCATTTCACTTACAAGGTTTAGCCAATCGCAAACGATTCTAGAAATCGCCGAATTTTTAATGACGAACACATGTAACATTCTTCCCCGAATAATATAGACGTAATGAAATGTGGATTGTCCCAAATCACATAAACCTTTTTCAGTTGATGAATTCTGTCATACAGCTCTTGACTTTTCAAAGTAAATACATTATCTCTCGCTGAAAGAGCAATCATTCACTGGAGCGGAGAGTCACCTTTTGTATTGGATTCTCGTTGAAGAGAAACTTTCTGATGCTAGAACAGCTATTAACGATTGGAATGAATGTGTTTGCCGATGGCTGTAAAACATATTGTAGCGTCCTGGCGTTTTCCCCCCATTTCGGACCCATTCTTCCAATATTGACTCTGTTCCACTCTTTTCTTTTTTGTAGAACTTTTCCTAAGAAAAACATGCTGAGTTGGGTTGATTCAGGTGATTATTTTTTATGATGAACTCACATTACTTTTTTAAAATTATGCAAGAATCGGTCGGGTAATCCGTTTTATTCTAATCGATTGTAGGCTTTTATAGATTTTCAAAGAATTATTTTGGTAGTTAGCCAATAATTTTTGGAATCTAATATTTTCTGGACTTAAAGCAGGTTTTATATCCATTTCTTAGATAAAGAGGAAGGTAGAATCAATGGGAATATAAGGGTAACTATTCAACGTTATTATGGGTGTATGAAGATGTTCTTTTGCAATTATTAACTTATTAATTATTTATGTAATGCTGTCAACCCTCTTACAATACAGTGTCGTAATAATACGATTCCTATATGAAATATTGTTTTAATCCTCCTGAAACTTAGTAAGGTGATAATAGGTATAAATAAATGTGGTAAGAAATTTCATATTTTTTATTTGATTTTTGATTCTGATGTACGAATTACTCCAATTATTTTAACGGAATCATCTGCGAATTTAGAGCAATTTACTTCTGCATTAGCAGGTAAAGCGTCGTGCAGTGTGTTAAGTGACCCTAACAGATACGTTTTTCATGCACATGTGACGTCATGTGATTTACTTTCTGAGTCTGCTGTACGAATTACATGCATCATATTAATAAAATCAACTGCTAATTTACGATGGTGGTCAGATAATAAAAGTACAAGGGCTGGCATACAAAGGACGCGGCTCCAATATTGGCGCGAATTGCATCATTCGATAAGTTTAGGAGTGTAGTAACTTCGACTGAAATGTTGTTTTATTCAAGACGCAATTGAGCTTCCGGGAAGCAAAGAAACATGGCGTGTCTAATCGCAGAATATGCAAAGTTTGAGGTACGTGCAGTTATCGGATTTTACAAGTCGAAGGAGTTAATCAGAGTGAAATTCATCGCAGATGAGAGGCAGACTAAGGACTTCACAGACAGGTGACATCTGTTCAAAAGTCGACCGTTTGATTAGGAAGTTTGTCGCATTAAAGTTCGTGAAATTGCTGAAGTGACTGGAATTAGTAAGAGCACTATTCATGAAATCATATGCGACCTAAACTTCCACAAAGTTTCTGCTCGCTGCAAAACATTGTTCTGGATCGTTTCAAGCAACTTGACAAACAGCAGTACCATAAAGGGATGTTTAGACTAGTGTCATGTTGGGATAAATGCCTTAACGTTTACGGAAATTATATCGAGAAATAAACAAAAGTTTTCAGTTTTTGTGAAATATATTAAGTATTTTCTTGAAGTAAAACTGTCAGTGTAATTTTGTCTTGTACCTATATTTTCGTACCGCCCTCGTAATACTACAGCACAGCGTAAGGAGGCGCGCATTGTGTTAGATAACGCGAACTATGACGTTTTTCACACAGATGTGATGTCATGTGACTTGACTCCAATAGGGATATTCAGGTGCACAATAAACAAAACAGGTACAAGTCTATTAAAATAAGATGACTTTAATATCTATCGCAATTTGATGTTTATCCGAGGGTCAGTCAAAAGGTTAGTTGCATTGCTCGAGGAAACAAAACAGGATCGAAAAAAGATTTACAATAATGGTATATGCATACGAAATTTCCATACAAAAACTACTTTTCGACGTAATCACCTCCTTTATTTAAACATTTGTCAATGCTTGCTGCAAGTTTTCCTATGTCCTTTTCGATTCCCGTCCAATAACTATTGTTAAATTAAACACAAACTTTACCGAATTTAAGATGATCAACAATGATTTTATGCACACTTCCATGTGAAATATTAAGCTGATTTACGATTTCGTCTGTAGTTAAGCATATGTTTGCAAGAATACGTTCATACTCGTGACCAACAACCTCAGCATTTGTTGAAGCTGATGGTTTTCCCTCTTGAATATCGGTACATCCGTTCTAGAACATGTTGAATCACTTTATGATAACTTGATACGATATTGCATTTTCACCATACACTTAGTGCAACTGCCGATAAATTTAAGTTCAGTTACACATTTTTACCCAAAAAAAACGAATCACTGCACGCATTTCCAATTTCGACACCACCTGAAGCTGACAAGACATGTTCCCGACTGATTAGCAAGCAAACTAAAACTGCTGCATACAAGCCGCTATCTCACGATCTGCGGATAAATGTCTGCAGTGTTGCCACAAAGTTAAAACAAAATATTCTTTTATCCAGACTTTTTACGGAGTACAACTAACTCTTTGACTGATATGCGTACCTGAAATACTTTGTCGAGGGAACCATAATTATAAGGTAACCGTCATTTTAACAATGAAAATGAGGACATAAATAAATTGAAGAAAAATATCGTAAATAAAAAAACATTTTATTCATTGCAACATTACACGGTAATATGTTAAATGCATAATAAAAGCATTTGTAACATTTTATATTGAAATTATGCTTACATGCCTATTAATTACTATTCAAATGAGTACTTTTTTCCATTGAATGAATATTTTTGTCAATGTATCATCATCCAACAATATATTGGAAATATACGAACAAGAAATATCTTTTATATTGAATTTTACGTCTAGTGCTACAGCTAGAGTATCAACATTTAATCCCGATATATCACTTGTCCATATATCATTAGGAATTGAAAAACACCGATTGGCATCGATCGAATACGGAGGTTTATGGTTAGACTTTAACCCTATGACCCCTATCCGCCTCAAACCACCCGTTCGACAGAAGCCGGATTCAGGCAGTTTCGGGCGCCTGGGTGAATTTTTTAGGAAAAATGTAGTTCCTTTCTTTGTTGACAATTGATCGGGAAACCATAGGTGTCGACTTCCTAGAATTTCTGTAAAGAACGTGACGATTCCATTCTGCTTCTGTGAGCGAAAATTCACTCCAGGTTTTGAGGCAATGGAATTCTCACTCTAGCCGGGTTCAGAGAGTTAAATATCGAAAAGGAGGACATTTAGGACACTTTTCGAGGGAGGACAAAACTTACTAAAGAAGGACTTTCCTCCCTAATGGAGGACGATTAATCACCTTAATAATTATCAAGTATGCGTATGAGATTTATTTAAAATTCAACACAACCAATATTTTCGGCAAATCAACTTATCACCAAAGGTGGCTAGCGCTAGAATAAAAGTTAAATTCTGAGATCAAATCAATTGTATTTTAATGCAAAAAAAAGATGAGCTTTAAAGAAGAAGAAGCATATATTTTCATGCGATTGATATATATTTTCTAAATGAATTTTTAAACTACTTACATGACAGTTATTTTTTTCAAAACAAATTGAATACATAAAATTATAATAAAAAATTAAACGTGATATTTTTTGACAAAGCGTAATAACTCTAAGCACATTTATCGATCTAAAATCATAAAATACTAGACGCTTAAAAGAGAATTTTAAATTGATGGAACTAAGAGCAAAGATAAAATATTTTTCAGATATCTCATCTAATTATTTTTTAAAGAAATACATAACGTTTCTTTTAAATGAATATAAATATTAATAATATTTCATCTGAAAATTTGCACTTTTCTTTCTTAATTTGCAATTTGCGATGACTTTAAAACAGATTTAATATTAGTTAGATCGTTAGAATGTATTTCATTATTAAAATATTTGCACTTTTTGTAAAAAAATCGTATTAAAAATGTGACTAAAGAAACTCGAACGAAGGGATATGATTGATGAAATTTCGTCTCACTTTTGTCATAATACGTTCAAAACGACTACTTTAAGATCTCATTTACGTTCGAAATTCTTTGTAGGAAAAAAATAAGAAGAAGATTTAGAAAAAGAGCTTTTTAATTGTAAAATACGACTTTTTTATTATTTTTAGTACAAAAAGTATCTAATTTTTATTTATGTAAAAATAAATTTTTAATTAATGCAACATATTTTAATTTCTGAAAAAACGTATGTTCTGGATTGGAAAAAAAAATATTTATTTACTTTCCTTTAGTAAGCATGTCTCAGAAATGACATCTAATAGTCTAAAATTTTTGCATGCTTGTTATGGTCTATTACACAAATTATAAGGCATTTTCTAAATCAACGGACACACCGATTTGTTCGCTGAAATTCATTATTCAGTTTCGTAAACGTTTTTCTCCAAGTTGGGTGCTCAGCCTCTTCGCGAATTAAAAAGAATGTTACCCGAATAAAAAATATGCTTTAAAAATTTTCTTTCCAATGAAGTTAATGAAGAAAAAAACTTCGTAATCATTATTAGAGCTTCCGCCAATTAAAGGTTCAACTAACATTTTGACAGGTTTTCTTTTGCTTCCGTTTAATTTTAATTCACATCGAAGAAGACATTTCTCTATTGAAATAATAAACATCGTTGGAACTGTGATATTTGTAACAAATAAAAAACATATATTTATAAAATTATTAATTCCAAGATTACTATTAAAATATTTTTTTAAAAACAATTAAATAAAAAGTCGTTTTGATATAAAAGAAATTAATTAAAAAATCTTCGGGACCAATATATTTCTAGAGGTAATAAAAATCGAATGGCATTACCTTTAGAGAACGTTGCCTAGCGAATCAAAAGAAATGTTTTTCGAGAAGAATTCGATGTAATGAATGTAGTGTCTGTGATGTATGCAGTTGTGTAAATATTTTATGTTGCAAAACAAAATAACAGTTCTTTTTGAAAATCGTGAATAAATATGCTATTTTATAAAGAAGAATCATCCAATACAGTACAGAACATACAGTAACAAACTCTCGATTTTTTTTTCATTGTAGTTGTAGCTGAGTGTTCTGCTTTCAATTTTTTCGTATTCTTACACAATTTCAGGAGTTTTCTTTTTTAGCTTCGTAATACAGTGTAAGACCCGTTCAAGCACCAGCGAAAGGAGAAAGAAGAGGCCCGCCCGCTCCGGAAGGATACGTACGCTCGGGACAGAGAGATTTTTCCGTTGAGCCTAATTTCATTTAAAAATTCATATAAAATCATTACTGCACGTAAATACGCTGAAATTCACAATTTATTATCATTGATAGTATATCCGAGTATAACGTAATAAAATTCTAATGATATTTAAAGAAAACAATTGAACTAAAATAAAATTTACCCCAAAAATACAAAATGCTGTCTAACCAACTCCAAACTGCTAACGATAATTTATACTCCAACTCTTAACCAATAAATATTTCATCCTTTCTTCATGCTATCAAAATATAAAAAAAATTCCGCGCAAAATAAATCATATATCTTTAATTGCGCAATCCTCTCCAAAGAACCGAACACGCGCAGTTGTTTACCTAATCAAATGGCCCTGACACAAAAAGAGAAACCCGGAACCTGAAGGTCAACATTCTGATGCAACATTATTCGAAAAAGTAACGGTTTTTATCGCCATCTAGTGCCGTTTAAAAATTCAAATAAAACGGCCTAATAGTGATCACATATATCTGATGATGGGCTGTAGGGCACGGAAAGAGTGATCACATATATGAGACGATGGGCTGTAGAGCACGGAAAGAGTGATCACATGTATGCGAGATGATGGTCCTGAACGGGGTAAGGAATCGAATATGTATTTTGAATCATTTAACTTTGAACGATTGGGTACAAAATTTGACCCAGATCTTTGGAATTACATTTCAGAATCAAAATTATGTTGATACAACCGTCCGTAAAGTATATAAAGTCCATTCGTAACAAATTGATCGTATTTTAATAGGTTTAATTTGTTCCCTGTTGTATCAATACCTTATTCTTAGATTGATTTCGGAGAACCGTGTTGTTAGAAAGCTTTTTTGTATCAGAGTTGTAGCAGTTATTGTTCTCTGCTATATTCGGAGCAGAATTATCACATAACTGTGTTATAGGTGTCTTGCTGCAATTTTTACATTTCATTATATATATAGTATGTAATAATAAACTTACACTTCTCTTGTTCTTTTTCTCACCTTGATTCTAATTTCTTTTTTCATTACCGGCATTTATGGTGAGAGCAGTTTTTGAAGTTCCACTCCTTTTAGTCTTCGTAATATTATTAGTTTCTTTTAATTTTATTTTTCAATTAATTTTGTAATGAAAAGTTCGGGAAAGCACTCAAAAAATTCAGTGAACCCATATCAACTATGTAGCTCACAAAATGCTTATTATCCAGTTGACAGAATATCGTGTCGAAAATCATTTTTACGTGTATAAACTCATATTTCTGTTTTTCGACCACATTTCACATTTTGATTTCCATTCTCATCCACTTGTCTGGAGAGTCCGCCGCACCTTCCAGCAGTCCTTTGTCACTCCCTTTTATCTGTTCATCTCTCTTGAAGCAGCACGAACAGATAAATAGTTTAGTTAGTTAGTTTAGTTACATTAACATTCCGTTATGAAGCAACACGAGGACTATTTTGGGACTGACCTCGTCGTTTTAAATCACGGTCAGATGGAGAGGACGACACCTCAGCTGGCACCCCCTCTCGAAACTTCCACACCACACCAGAGCTTCCCCGTCCATGCTTGTGGACTCTACGCCCTATGGGTGAGTCGGTGGACGTGGATTGTGGGCATCAGACCAGCGGGAGGACGTTTGGTAACTACGTATGATTTAACGCGTAACAGGCTCCATACACGGTGGATCTTTAATGGAATTGGGTTTCGAATCTCAAACCCATCGGCACCAAAAGCTAAACCTTACTACTAGGCCGCCACGGCCGCACAAACAGATGGCTTAAAAAGAAGTAGTTATAAAAATCTTTCACGCTGCATCGCTTCTTTTTGCGTTTATTCTGCGAGATTTTCATTATCCAAACATTTGTTTGTTAACTGAACATAGAAATATTTTCCACAAATGTGTTCGATGGTTGCTTTTTTCTGTCCTAAATATTCTTTAACCTATTGTATCATCTTAAAAAATTACTGAATACCTATTAGTATCAAGAAATGTTTCTGATCATTTTGATTATTTAAAATTGCATAATCAAGGGCTTTCAAATAAGTACTGTTAAAAAAACCTGTGGTGAGTGTGGGTTTTGCAAAAACTAAAATGTTGCAAAACGCTAGTAAAATGAAGGGTGTTAAGTATTCAGCAATATCCTGAGAAAATATTCGTTAAGTAAATGCTATGCTTACGAATTCAACCCTGTAGCTAAATACTGCGTGTCTTTCAATGTTGTTTCCCAGCAATAAAACTACCAAAGCAGGAAAACTCTTTCACACCTAATTTCACTAATGGTTCCTCCCAAAAGTTTCCAACAGATCTGAGTTCTGGAACGCCCACTCACAGCTGATGAAATTTAGTCATATTATTCGGTCTTAGCGACAGTAAATCTTGGTAATAAAATATTTCTTTTGAAGAAATTACCTCGAATTTTTGTAGGACAACAATGTTAGTGTGATGAAGAAAGCGAAAAAAAAAACCTCTAACCTTTATGCTTTTTCGTAACTTTTGTTGGAATGAAAAAGAGGCATCGGAATCCTTTTCAATCTGATCTAAAATACTTTAATTTGATCTTTTACAACTTTTTTAAGACCTTATTTCTATTACAGGCTCATTGCCAGTTCCATCAGTGCATGAAATATATGAATAATTTGGCTATAATATATAATGCGAAAAATGTGTGTGATCATATCTTCTTTTCATTCTCTTCAATTTAAGAAAAAATTATGCTCATTTTCTTAAATTTATTTAGTATATATTAGAAATTGGCAAATGAGGAATATAGATTAGTTTTTATTTTAATAGTCTAGAGGAAATATTACTACAAAATGAAATTGAAAGATCAAAACACTATTTGCAAAGATTTTGCTATTAGTTGTCATTGAAAATTTTTTTAACTGTAAAAACTATTGCTATTAAATGATAGGAAATTAAAAGATAGGAACACTAATTAAGAAGTTCTCAATTCACACCATTATTATGCTTTTTCTAATCGTCCAGAATAAATGTTAATTAAATGAAGCTCAAAGATCAGAACACTAATTGCAAAGATTCTACTACGACATGCCTTTTTTTTACTGTAAAGAAGAAATACTACTATTAAATGAAATTGAAGGTTCAGAAGACTAATTGCAAAGATTTTAGTTCAGGATATCCTTGTTTATCTTCCGGGTATTTATTATTGATATCTGTTTATTTATTTATTTGCCCACGCCGGCACAGCCTACCCAGAGGGTGTAAGGCACTGACTCGGATGGCGCGGAATAAATAACAACAAAACAGAAAGAAAAAAACATTACATCAAATTACAGAACATCGCAACAAAACTCAATTACACTGTAAGCAGAAAAAAACAGCAAAAGCAAAATTTCTGAACAACTAAACAGAAGACAAACGAAGTGCCAGAAAAGTTCACAAAACAACATTAAATAGTAAAACAGGAAACAAAAGACAAATAAAAATTAAAACAAAAAACTTAGGATATTATGCACATTACAGCATGTGTGACAATTCAATAGAACACATCTAAAATTTTCATATTGAAAGAAGAACACACACACACATATAAATGCTAAAGAAACATTGATATATTTTTGACGACGTTTCATCAGTCAGAAAGTTCACTGCAAATGCATCTGGAAATTCTAAAGATCTCTTTCAGTTTCACGAGTCCAAATTTCTGATTAACTGAAATTTTAAACCATACAGTTTTTTTTGCGTTAGCAGGTATAGCTAAATGAAATTTTTTTAGTGAAAGTACAATCAAAACATAGTGGTCTACATCACCTTGTAAAGCATATTTCCAATTTGGTGTGTTGGCTAATTTGAAACGATATAAATATGAAACAAATAAGCCACGATCTATTAAAAAATATATCACATATTTGAATATTAATATCTGTTAATAATAATTATATGTTGGAAATCATTTGGGGAAGACCTTCGCTTCAAAGACAGTAGGAGATAGCAGACGGCATTTTTTCGCTGTGCCATGGGATGCATCAAATGTCTTACCACTGAAAAGGAACAGATATTTTACCAAATTTGCAAGAAGTGTAAAACCAATCAGTCCTTTCTCGCTTATACTCTTTGGCGCCCCCCCCCGGAAGGGGCACAACGAGTACGTGAATGCGATTCTCCTAGGGGTACAATAACGGTGGGTTGTGTTACCCCCCTCCAGTAATAGTGTTTACCTCCTACTGGAGGGTCAGGCTGGCTGGTGATGGCTCTTAGGATTTCCGCCTGAGTACTTGGAATTATTGCAGCGGCTGCCATTCAAATGCCCTTGGATACATAGACAATACAGGGGTAACATGGTTTACGGTTATACTCTGTGGTGTGCTTTGGCTGTCAACGAGGTTTATGCAAATTCTTGATTCTTTGTAGATATTTTAGAAGTTCACGGGAATTAATCTAGCTCTCCTAAACCAATTTGAAATAGTTCAACAACTCCGAAAAATATCAAATGTGCACCTGACATTCTACATTACTATTAATTCCATTCTGAAGTGATAAATATCTACTCATTTCTACCTAATAAAATCTTTAAAAACCGAACTGAGGATAAAATTTAGCATTCACTCAGAAACACAGATAGA
This sequence comes from Araneus ventricosus, assembly GCA_013235015.1. NCBI lineage: Eukaryota > Metazoa > Arthropoda > Arachnida > Araneae > Araneidae > Araneus > Araneus ventricosus. The sequence continues at coordinate 217,278 of BGPR01001625.1, read as the reverse complement.
TTTCACCATCGGAAGAAACAAGAATAACGAAGACATATCCATTTGCTAAGTAAGCAAGCAGAACGTACGATTGAATTAAGACAAGGCGGAATGATTTCGCTAAGCTTTTGCAACCAAAGTAATTTGCTTTTAGATGATGAATAATTCATGACACAACACGCCTTTGAAAAATTCTACGAAAATTCGAGTGAAGATTTCTGAGTGAGAGAGATGATAAATTCAATCATGAAAGATTTGTGAGATATAAGAATGATCTCGATTAATTGGCTATGTTTAAAAGATGACGCTGATTTGATTCAAGACTTTAAAGAGCTATGACGCAGATTATATATCTAGATATAAAGATGTCTTTATTACAGTTACTATGCTTATATTAACATATTTTTATGTAGAGGAATAGTGGCGAAAGAAATCTTAAATGTGTCCCCAATAAATCCTAAATGTAAACTGAAAAAAATGGCAAAGATTAGAATATTTTCCTGAAGTGGATACGTCATTTTTTACAAATAATAGCGAAACTCAAGAAAATAGGGATTTCTCGTGACCTCATTAGAAACTAGACAATTGTAAGCGAAATTTTTAACCTTTTAATTCTTTGATGTAAAAATCTGTAATTATGTCAAAGTAGCAATTAATTTAAAAGGCAAAAGACATCTGGACAGGTTAAATATCTCAAATGTCATTTATATACAAGATGGCCACAAAAGAATTTCCCCAGTTTGAAACACTACATGAAAATGAAACAACTGAGCGCACCATTCAACGATTAATAGTGAATGAAAAGTTCATATATCTTTATTTAGTGAGATCTTTGAGAGTTTAGTTTAGCTAAATATTAACGTGCAATTTTTGAAACAACAGAGAGCTATTTCGAGACAGACCTCGCAATTTTGAACCATGGTCAGATGGAGAGGACGATACCTGAGCACACACCCACTCTCCAAAATTCCTCACCACACCAACGGGAGGACGTTTAGCCACTACGTATAACTTCAAGTGCAACAGGCCCAGACACGGCGAATCGTTAGTAGAATAAGGTTTCGAACCTGGAACCCTGCGGCCCCGAAGTCGGGGCCTTGCCACTAAGCCATCGCATCTCGATGTTTGAAAGAGTTCTTTAATCAGCGTCACGGGACTTGCGAGCACTAATATAGGATACAACTAATCCTCATCCAACCGTTGAAGTTAATGTGTTCTGTGCACTATAGCAAGGCTATATAAAAAATAAAGTGTTATTTTCACCACTACCGTTGAACATTGTAGAACTGAAAACGCAAATAACTGTAGCCATCCGAACTGTAACGTCGAACATGCTGAGAAAATTTGCTCTTGAACTTGAAAAAAGAACTTGCCACCATACTGAAGTTCTCCGATTTACTGATATCGCTCTTTTTCTGGTGGCGGTTACAATGAACTTTTATTATTTTATAAACTTTAAAATGTTATTTTTGATATTATATGACCAAAAAGTATCTCAGATATCATTTATACACAAGGTGTTCGCAAAAGAATACCCAAACTTTGAAGGACTATTTCTCCTCAATAAAATAAGTCATCGCCTCAATGTACGATTAATAGTGAATGAGAAGTTCGTAAGATCTTGATTTGGCGAGAGATCTTTGAGAGAATTCTTTATTCGGCGTTATGGGCCTTATGAGCACGCATATGGGAAACAACTAATCCTCATGCAACTGTTGAAGTTAATGTGTTCTGTGCACTATCACAAGGCTACATAAAAAAATAAAGTGTTATTTTCACTACTACCGGCGGACATTGACGAACTGAAAACGCGAATAACTGTAGCCATCCGAACTGTAACGCCGAACATGCTGAAAAAAGTGTGAGATCCGTTCTCCTATGGACTGGATATTTTTCGTGTTTCTGGTGGCGGTTACAATGAACAGTTTTAATTTTATAACTTTTAAAATGCTGTTTTTGATATTATTTGTCCAAAACGGTTGCAGCGTCTCTAGTTTTGTAATTTTAGCCCTTCAAAGTTAGAATATTCTTTTGTAAACTAGAAGATTTGCACCCGTCTAAGAACGGCCTTTTAGCTCGCCAACCATATTTCAGAACAGATTCACCCACGAAAGATGTAATACAAAATAACGTGCGCATTGGCAAATTTTAACAATAACGTCAGTCCGATACTTTGATAACGATTCTCAATATTCAGAGAAAAAAAGGTACTCAAAATAAACAAACAAAATGCTCCGATACTTCCTAATTCAACGAAAAGATTTCCGACCAGTAGGAAAAATAAATCAATTCTAGTATAACTCCTATCTAAGAAGCAGAATCTCTTTGGAAAGTAGCCAAATTTAAGTTCCACATTCTACATTAAAAAAACCCTGTCTCAGTTGTTTCGTGATTTGTGTGTCCGATTAATGATGCAGGGCAAAGGGAATGTTTATTTCAAATCATTATATAAAGGGAGCCTTTCAGCATAAGAAAGGTTAAGGGGGAAATATGTATTAAATGCAAAATATATAACTATTCAATTCTAAGTACGAAATAGAAAGAACCCTTTAACCAAAACAAAAGTATTCTAATAATAATAGCACGAAAAACCAAACTCATGAATCAATCAACTGATCCTTAAAGTGAGGGTAATGAATCAGCACAAATAAAAAGAAATAAAACTGCTAACTCGGTTCAGTTTATATATAAAAAAAACCATCAGAGTTCTTTGACGCCATAACAGAATTCGGATTTGGGCGTTAGTTAATGACGCAAACTAAAGGGGCGGAGTTATTTTTAACTACTCCCAGAACGTCACGGACAATTCTGCATGATTCTAATATAGATACCCGCTATATTGAAATAACGATTGCTTTTAAATAAATTGAAATAACGATAAATGCCCCAAATAGGTCGCATCATATAATAGGAAGGTTAAATAAATTCGAACGTCAGTGAGATAGTTAATAATAATAATAGCAACTTACAATAAAGAACTTTTGAAAATCATTAACTTGAAATTTTAAAGTGATTAACATCAAACACAAGAATCAATGGTTCTTTCATCTGAATAGCAAGCGAAATGAGTTTCTTCATAAATAAACTGGAGCTCGACTAAAATATAATTTTTTTAAAAAATGCATTTCTTCAGAGTATCGTAAAAATTGAAATCAATCTTTTGCGTGTAATCCTCGACATTTACGATGTCGATGACACTCACATAAGCTTAAGATACATTAACCAAATGAAAGGACAATTTGGAAATTTGCTCCTCGTTTATTATGTTGCCTTGACTACGAGACAACATTTGCTTCCGATGTCGAATTATTATTCTCAAATACTTTCACTGCTTTTCTTGCATTCTAGGCATTGATTTTCATTCGTTCTGACACACTTAAGGATTATTTTAAAAAAGAAGAATTTAGCAAATAATAGAAAAAAGTGTTTTCGTATTTTTCCCATTCTCAATGATATCTAAAAATAGCGATAGAATTCTAATTTATTCCTCATTAATTCTTATGAAATGAAGTTCTTAAGAATTAATGAAATTCGTAATTTGTAGTTATGGAAACAATAGACCTTTCGTTGGAAGAAAAGAGAATCTAAGACCTGCTCATCATCGCAGTCCTTAAAGGTTTAGTCACCTTTTGTGAATTCAGATGATTTACTCAAGGTTCTGTTTTTGGCAGAATTCACAAAATTACAATTAAATGTCGAAATAATGTTAAAAAGCGTAATGTTTTGTTACATTAAATGTCAATTTAATGTAACAAAATTACAGTTAAGTTTCTGCTTTTACCAGTTTTCATACAATAAGAATTAAATGTCATTTGATATTATCTGTATTTTGGAGGCATTATGAATGGAGTTACGTTTGGCTAAAATGTTTGAAAAGCCTGAACGTTACATGAAACTGAATCATTAAATCGTCCACCATCTTGAAACGGAATTCAAAAATAAAATTCCTTACACACAAGCCGTTGTTAATGACAACAAGAGACATTCATAGAACATTTGAAGAAAATCGAAATACCCGTCTGGTCGTGATCGCGTAAGAAACAAATTTACAGACAGACGAAATGTCTAACGGTCGAGTTAAAACGATTGAGTTAGAGAAAAAGAAATGTTTTTACTGTATTTAGCAGCAGTTGCACACTGACGCTTAATTTCAGCTGGTTTGGATCACTTACATTTATCATGTGATCTTGACTCGATTTCATTGATCTTTAACTATTTTTATTCTTAAAGTGATTTAAGAAATGTCAAAGAGCGGATATCCATCTACTTCGTGGTTTAGATAGTTTAACTATTTTTAAAAATAGTTATAAATTTCTTCAAATTCCTTCATGCACTAAATGCCAAAACTATTTTCCTTTGTCCTTTTTTTCCCTTTCGAATTACATTTGTATCGGCTCAGTCACTGCCTCGGGTTCTAAACTAAAACTTACTGTGCTGGCGAAAAACGACTCTAGGTCAAATTCATAGCCATATAAACGCCATTCCATTTCGCAGAAAATCCTTTGAAGTTATTTCTTGCACGATACATAACGTAAGGGAAAAGAAATGTCTTAGGATATATATAAACAAGATTTGTTCGTTCTGCGAGACGAAAATGGCGCGACCTCGGCAAGTGAAGTTTATGGAGCAAACATTATGTTACTTCTGGATCAGTTTAATGTAAGACAGAGTGGCACATGGCATCAAACAGTAGGACATATGGTATTGAAATAAAAGTGTACGACTTCGTTCAAATATTTTATTAGTGGAATTATTAGTAAATAAATAAATGGTAGAATTCGTTGGGACGGAAATTTGCCTTATAATAAGTTTGAATTTGAGTTTTGAGAACTGAATTCTGTGCCATTTTTGTATTTTAAAAGAATCTGTATTAAATTCTAAGATTCATTTTGTGACTGCTTTTGATTATTATAGACCTTTTTTCGTTGTTTATTGTTTTTATCTGAAGGCAAAAGTTTAAAAAAATGCAATTGTTCATTGAAGTGTGAAGATCATGGTATGTATGACCTTTCAACGAGGATAGAATATGAATAATTATTTTATTTCAAATAAATCCTGAAGCATTTAAGACAATCAGATTCTGACTGTGATTTTGAGAACGCGATATTTATCGTTGAACAAACAACTACAGAAGAACTGAAATTAATATTTTGTAGATTACAAGAGTTCGAAAATAAAATTGTTAGACTAACTACATAATTTTCCAAATGATTTTCGCACTAAATATAATACTGATTCATAATGTATCACATTTTACAGGAAATATAGCTTCTGTAATACTTTCTATTACCATTATGAATACAGCAGGTCTATAAATAAAAACTTAAAAATTTATTTTCACCAGTTTGTTCAATTTCATAAATTTATGCATTCATTTTCAATTATTCATAATGTATCAAATTTTAGATAAAATATTGTTTCTGTGATACTTTTTTTATTGTTATAAATATAACAGATCTATAAATAAAAACTTAAAGAAGTTATTTTCAACTTTTATTTTTAGTTTCACAAATTTATGTCTTTATTTTTTTGATTTGAAGTTTTAGCATTACGATAAAGGCTAAGCAAGTACTAAGTAAATTTCGGAGTAATTATTTTAAGAGACAAATGGTAAGCCTTTCACACAATAATGGAAATTTTAAGCCAAATCCTTAATAACCAACAAGAGCACAATATAACTTTAAAGTTTCAAAATTCTGAAATAAATTTCTTTTCTTAAGAATTCAGTTAAAATTATTGATATCCACCGTTTTATGCCAACAATTATTATTTTTCTATCCCATCCATTTTTGATTCTATAACCAAAAACTCTTCCCAAAACAACATTATTTCGGAAAACGTCAATAAAAAAATAAAAATCTAATTATGATTTAAAGAAATTTCGAAGACTCTTCTAAAGCATCACATCACCAACCCACCCACACTACTCTAATTGCGTCCAGGAACAAATTTTCTTCCTTTCAAAATGTTCTATCCGTAGATTCTATGTACCTTGTCAACCCCCCTCTATTTCTGTATGGAATGTCATCAAAACTTTATGTAAGCGACGAAAATAGCAAACGTCAGAAACTTTCCAGACTAATACAGGATTTTAAATCAAATACGGCATTCATTTCAGCCCTGAATGTCCTTTACGGATAGAAATAGCTAAACGAAACGCTGCAGTCACAGATAACACAGTCCCAAAAGAATGAAATACTTTCTGCAAGGTTCCTAGGGAAATTATACAGCAACGTTTAATGCGATGTAGACATAATTTTAAAACAGTATTTTCAACTAGGAGAATGAAATTTACGAAAGTGCAAGCTTTAATGAGCTTATTTTCGAAGAGAATAGTCTGTTAATATCAAATGGTTCATCCATTGTTGTAGATAGTGAGAAAAGAATATCATTCGAATCACATGTTTTATTTTTTGAAAGTTCTTTCTTCGTCTTGGAATTTATAATTGAACCTAAGGTTTTAAAATAAGATGTTTATTTCGGTTGTAAAGAAAGAAAATGGGATATTACTTTGCCATAGTATTCTCAATAGAATTATCAAATAACCAATATACTATGGATTGGTTTTGTTTGAAATATTAGTACAGTAGGACCCCGGTAATCCGGACGAATTCAGGCACATGGACGTCCGGATTAGCGGGATTTCCGGATTAGCGAGGTTTTAAAAATAAAGTAAAACACTTTTTTCAAAAATTGTATGTATAGGTACTATGGTATATTTGTATGAACTAACATTGTATGGATAAATTGAAAGATTATGATACAGTATCAACATGATATGTACATACATAATTACTACATATGCAAGTGAGTGAACATAATCAGTGTCCAAAAAAGTCAGTGATTTTTTTTCGCGGCCATTCCAATTTTTAATTCAAATGCTCGGTCTTTTAAACGTCTCAGGAGCATAATTTCGTGTACTTCAAAATGTTGCTCTTCAGCCCACTGTAATGAAGTGTTGAGTGCCGCCATAGCCTCAAAATGAGAAATTTTGACGGGGTTTACAGGGGTGACGTCGTCATCATCATCTTCTGCTGTGACCGCCCTGATAATTTCGTCGTCTGTTAAAATTTCATTTCGAGCCAAATTGTCGTCAGCCTCGGTAGCCCACTAGAGGGTTTCAGTATTAGACATCGGGTTCGTGTTTTGTAATTGGTTAATGAGTGATGCAAGCTGAATTTTTTCAGTTTGTACATTTTCTTCAACTTCAGAATCAATAAAATTGGGAAGCAAATATTTCCAGACTTGTTGATCAGCAATGTAGACACAGATGCCCAAAAGTTATCAAGACTGAACACGACATCTTTTAAATTTACATTTTTCAGTGTTTTTTCCCAAGTTTTCATTGTGCATAGGATCATTGAGAATGTTCGTAAGAAGCAACTTGCGATATCCCAGCTTTATGTTTTGAATAACATTCTGACCCATGGGCTAGATCAGCGCAGGGTGCGGGTTTGCATCATTCTCCATGGGCCGTCCGGATTACCGAAGGTTCCGGATTAAAGCGTGTCCGGATTACCGGGGTTCTACTGTATGTCAAGAAATTTATATATTAACCCTTTCGACACTAATGGTCACATAGGTCCCGGAGATTAGACTTCATTCCCTATCGGGTAAAATAAATCCCATTTTTACATTTTTGGTCAACATTAAATTAAACGACTTTTCATAGTTAAATTTTAATCATGCAAAAGTCTGGTCGAAAGAGTTAAACAACAAGAACCTATGCTAATACTTCTGGTTCGTTGGATCTAAAAGCCTATTTCAGTATCCTTTCCGCAATGTATTTAAATTAAATAATAATAAATGTAATTATTTTTTGGAAGCAGAAATTAAAGAAATGTAAAATAATTTTTTTACCAAAAACAAGAAGATAAAATCAAAATAGTAGAAGCATGTATCCTTTCTTTTATGGAAGTTTAATCACATTTAATATACAGGACATCCACTCTAATCTTGACCCAATAACTAATTTCTAAGCCGTTAGAGATAAGAATAAACTTTGATCCATTTAATATACAGGGCATCCACTCTAATCGCGACCCAATAACTACTTTCTAAGCCGTTAGAAATAAGAATAAACTTTGATCCATTTAATATACAGGACATCCACTCTAATCGCGACCCAATAACTAATTTCTAAGCCGTTAGAGATAAGAATAAACTTCCAATTGGGAAAAAAAGCTTTAAATACAGCAAAGAATCATATTTTATGTTGTTAGTGTCAAAAAATGTATGGCATAAATTTTAATATTTCCCCGGTCCTATTAGTCATATTTAGTAAAATATTCTTGACACATTAACATTTCAAACAAAACAAGTTCCACTCTTTTACAATCAAAATTGGCCAAGTTACGAAGTTTGAAATACTAATTTTCTGATAATGTCTTTAACATTGCCTTTTCAATAGAAAATGGTATTTTACTTTAAGAAATATAAACAAAATTATTTCGCCATTGGGGCTTGCAGTGCAACAAAATTCTTTGAACTAAAATATTTTTCGATACAGAAATATTTAAATATTTTCCGCATCCTTATTAAGACTAATTTTTTAATCCGGTGAATAATCTGTGGATATCTGCATTATTAACATAACTGAAGAAAATGCTACGTGATTCATTAACTTTGCATATAGTTGAATGACATTCAATACTTATAAGTTTAAAGAAACTCTTTGATTCTATGAAATTCCTTGAGAAGAAATTTATGAATAAAAACAAGAATTTATGCACGAACGAATTTTGAGTAGAAAAAAGAATTCATTAACTTTGGTCATTCTTTATTATTACGAATGAAATTTGAAACATTATTTACAACATAAAAGAAACTCGTAGATTCTCTGAAATTTCTTGATAAGAAATAGATTTAGAAAAGACAAACATTTATGTGCGAACGAATTTTAAGTACAAAAAAAATTTCAAAGATTTTTATTTGCCAAGAGTTGAGAGATGATTAAATATTCTTCTCCCGTTTCTGAATCTCAAATCTTGCTTTTCTCTTCTCTTCTTTATTGTTCCCAGCAAGTCTTTGAAGGAATCAGGATGAAAACTTCGCCATAAGATTTTATTTCATGATACAATAGAAATAAAACTAATCTGGTACTTTGAAGTCGAGTAAACTTCCTGAAAAATGTCCAAAGTCATTTGGAACACATCTTCTCTCAGGAATATCTTTTGAAGTCCCTTTCGGAAAAAAAACGAAACAAAGAGAAACGACAAAAATTTGATGGGATGAGTCAGCTGTTCAAACCGATTTATCTTTTTACATTAGTTAATTCAATAAAAACAATTTTTAAAAGCACGCTTAATTACGGTACAGGGTGTCCTCGGCTTAGCGACCATGCTCTGTGCCGAGTGATAAGTTCTCAATCGGATTGATATTTTTAAACACTATTTTAAAATGGGTTGTGAAAATTGGAATAAAACACAAGAATTCAATCTATAGACGCAAAACTATTGTATGTAATTTGAAAGGTACATAATTCGTACTCTATTGCTCGTATTGTAAGCAAAAAAAACATAGTTTATTAATGTGCAGGGTGTCCTCGCCTTACGAGCATGTTCCGTTCCGACTGATAGGTCGTAAATCAGATTTATATTTTGCAACACTATTTTCAAACGGGTTACGAAAGTTGTATGAAAAAACAAATATATTTAATTTATGTGCGTATAGTATTTGTACATAATTTGAGAGATACATAATAGGCACTGTATTGTTCGTACTACAAAGCAAAAACAAACTTTATTAAAGTACAGGTTGTCCTCGCCTTACGAGCGTATTCCATTCCGACTGATAAGTTGTAAATCGGATTGATATTTTTAAACACTATTTTAAAATGGGTTGTGAAAATTCGAATAAAACACAAGAATTCAATCTATATACGCAAAATTATTGTATGTAATTTGAAAGGTACATAATGCGTACTCTATTGTTCGTATTGTAAGCAGAAAAACATAATTAATTAATGTGCAGGGTGTCCTCGCCTTACGAGCATGTTCCGTTCCGACTGATAGGTCGTAAATCAGATTTATATTTTTCAACACTAATTTCAAACATGTTACGAAAGTTGCATGAAGAAACAAAAATAAATTTATGTGCGCATAGTATTTGTACATACTTTGAGAGATACATAATAGGAACTGTATTGTTCGTACTACAAAGCAAAAACAAACTTTATTAAAGTACAGGTTGTCACCGACTTAAGAGCGTGTTCCGTTCCTACTGATAGGTCGTAAATCTGATTTACATTTTTCAATACTATTTTCTAAATACTTAAGAAAATTGTACATAAAACACAGATTCAACCTATATAATATCAGAAATACAAAATTCAACCAGAAATTACGTTTCATTTTATTTTTGTGGTCATAAGTGCTGATTGCCGTACATCGCATAAGTCGTAATACGAGAAAAAAAATATGTATTGTAATTAAAGTACATATTTTGTATTTAATTTACCTTCTATTCTTTAATTTATAATTCATTATTATAAATATTAGGAAATCTTAAAATCATTTGTTTTCACAAATTCACTGTCAATTCAGCCGTTATGTTATCAAAATTTATTAATCAGGTAATTGATAATTAAGTTCTGATAATATTTAAATCTTATATTCACATCAAAAACACACAAGTGTAGAAAACTTCAAAACTCTAGCAGATCATGAAGTAAATGAAAAATCGATTACAAAATTAGGCGATTAATCGATGACATGAAACAAGTTAAATTAAATTCAAATCAAAAGTGCGTAAAATAAGATTTGCCGGACTATATCCTTTTGTTACACCAAATATTCACTGAAAATTTAAATTAATATATTATTTAAATTAAATTAATTTTAATAATATAATTGTATTGGGATGAAATTTGATAATTTTTTTTCTTTATTTTGTCCTCTTCTTTGCACCCCCATTAAAGAAAGTAAAAAGAAACAAATTATTTAATGAAGGAAAAATATGCGATCTGAATTGATTTCAAGACTCTAAAACATGGAGACACATTAGAATTTAAATGTCAACTTTTTTGACGATTACAATGCTTTTGCTTTGTATACTTCTTAAAAAGAAATTAAGTGACAGTAAATTCAACGTTATCAAATATAATTTAAAACTGTACAATGATCTAGAAAAAGCAAAATTAAACTTTCATTATTAATGAAGTTTGAATTTCCATTCAATCTAATTTAATCAAAACCCATTCTCGAAATTACGTTCTAAAAATATTCATCATTATGGAAGACAATACATCATTTTAAATTATGTATTGTCTTCCATAATACAAAAAGTATGCAAAATTTCAAAGCATTAGCACCTTAAGAAGTGAGTGAAAATAAATTGCAAAATTTCAGCTTTTTAAACAAGAAATAAGTCTAATTAAACATGAGTGTTTAAAAATCAACACAATTTTTTCTAGGATACTTTTTAAAGGTTTGCTTCAATAAAGTTGGACTTAGGCTGCAATGTTTGTTACAATTAAGATTTTTAAAAACTCAAAATTTACTATTCTCATACTTTTCTTCATGAATTTCCTCTTCGATTTATCAAAATATTTTTCTTCTAAGTCTTATGAAATTAACTTTTATTGAGTTTTTAGTACTGACTTCAAATTTCTTTTTTCACAAAAACAAACATCGTATAGCTTTGCAATAACTTGTGATCCTCACTATCTCTCTGATCTTGGATAGCTTCTCTTTTCCTAGATTTGTTGTCTTGTTCAATATTGCTTTAAGGAAAACTTCTAACCCTTGTCAATAGCGATAGAACCAATTTCATGTTGACTTATCTTCTAACACTTCAATGATTTTCTGGTGTTTTTCTATCAAAGTTTGACGGTACAGAAACTTTGTTTTCATAGAAAAGCAAAGCTTCAGTCGAAAACTAAGCTTCAAATTTGTCGTTTGTACACGAAACGCTTCAAAAGTTCGGATTGTACAAACAACGATGAAGTCTGTTGATTTGAACTGCTTGTTTAGAAATCTTTGAAATTTGTCAAAAAATGATGGTATTAAACGAGTATCAGAGATGATTACGAATACATTTCAAAAATACTAAATATATCGAGAAATAAACAACATCCTACATAAATTCAAACAACTTAGAGTACTGAAATGAAGCACATCCGTAGTTATATTCATATCTATTTTCAAAGTGTTTCATTATATAAACAAAAATTGTATCTTTTAGCCCCTTAAGTCTTGCTCCCGTCTATTCTGGATTTTAATATTTCCAGAATTTAACTATAAATTTATCGATCAATTGAATTAAATTTGGATTTAGTACCAGTGGTGCCACCTTCTGGTGTATTTCTGATAATATTGATTTCAAGAATCATATTTGTATTATGATTCATGAATTTCATATTTGTAATAATGATTCATGAATTTAAGATTAAAAATAGGAAATAATTAAAATATCTACTTTTAGCACACTAATAAAAATGTATTTTTAAAATCTGTTTTCATTAAATTTTTTTTAAAAAGTATATATCTATATTTCAGTATATAATTTCACATAGCTCTTTGATTACTTGACGTTTCTTTTTAAATTCATTATCAAAATTAGCTTGCGTTTTTGGAAGGATGCATTTGTTATAGGATATGCTGCGTTTGTCTATTTTTTTGGTAACAATAGAGATTATTTGTGAAGCATTTTGATCTAGTTGATGGCTTTTACCTTTAAATAATAGATTTAATAAACAAAAATTAAAATTAAAAAAGAAAGAAAAGTATAGATAAGAAACAGCAGATTTAAACATAAACGATGACAATACAATTTAAAGCGTTAAACACAACAGCCTCAAGTGATTGCATCAACAGAAGTTTAAAACGATAATATTTAAAACACATAAAATTTAATTTAGAAAGTAAAAAATGTTCAAAACGGAAGAAATGAATGAGGAATCGAATGGCGAACTTTATCGAACTTCGAAAAAGTTATTGCTATTTTAATTTAAGTACGGATTTAGATATGAAAATTTTTTTTATTCGATACACGAGCTGCATGCGTCATTATAGACGAAGTGGTTTATTACATCTGAGTCATTAACAACTGAAATTATTTTCAATGGGAGCAAACCCAGAGGTTAAACTGTTTTGGTTGGCTACAATAAATTTTTCATGCTTCTTTATTCTTTTTCATAGTAGACTTGCTGAACAAAAGAGAAAAATAATATATTTTACCGATAATAATTTTTATTTTTCTAAACTGAAGACATGTTTATTTATATGAATTTAAATTAGAGACAAAAAAAAGCAACGCTTATTCCATTTTGAATGTTTGCTCCAATGACTTTTTAAATCTTCACCATTCATTTCAAGAATGAAATGCTGAAACATTTCCTGCTTATCCTAATTTGGATAATCCAATAATTAAAATCTAAAAAGCAATATTTATTCTACTCTGAATGTCTGCTCTACTGATTTCTCAAAACTTCACCTTTCATTTTAAGAATAAAACGCTAAAACATTTCCTGCTTATCCTAATTTAGATAATCTTTAAACTAGTAAAGTAATTTGGTGGAGTTGAACAGCGCAAGAGTAACAGCTGATCATTCCATTTCATTACATCTGGTTTTAAGGAGAGAGGGAAAGAGAGTTATAAAATTGCATGATAGATTTTTAAAAAATTAATATTATTGCATTTAAAACCCTCGCAAGAAAAATAAAAGCATTATTAAAATAAACCCCACAAGGCAATAAGACAGAACAAAAGATACAACCGTGTTACCCCTATCCTGCCTAGGCATTCAGGGACCTATGAATGACAGTATTGCAATAGCTCGAATACTGGGGCCGGAGTCCTAGTAGCCAACACTGGCCACGGCTCGACCCCTCTCGAAGGAGGTACGTACTATTACTGGAGGGGATAACACAACCCCGCCATTATTGTACCCCCAGGAGAAGGCGGGAATCCGCTTACTGACCCGAAGGCTTCTCCTGGTGCCCCTGGTGAGAGATACAAAAGATACAAGTAAAAAATACTGGACGCTAAAAGCTAATATCAATTTTAAGCGAATGATAAGGATAATCAAATGAATCGTGCGCTAACAGTAATATCCAACTTCGGCTAAGATCTACAAAATAGTATTAATTTAATTGAAGCATTTGGTTTTTTTAAATGATAATCCTTTGGTGCCAGCATAATTTATTAAGAATGTAAAAATTGCCCAGAATAAAAGCTGTGACATTTTTAACTTGTCAATCATATTTCGGTGTTCTTAAGTCTTTGACAAATGAGCAATCAGCACACCATGCACAGGCGCAAGCGCAGCACCAATAACAACAGCGCCACCGTGTGGTGTGAAAAGTAATTACTGAATCTCAGTAAAGAGATGAGGTAGTGAACATATTAGTACACCCCTAAATTAAAATTATAATCATGATAAACTGATTATCTAAAATTTTGCCTCTTTTAAGTATTTAGTGTTGTGTTTAATAAATGCCTAATATTACTGAAATAAATTTAATTATAAGAAAACAGCTGTTTTTTATTATCCAAAAAAGAAAGCATTTTCGATTGCTTACTTACATATAAAGAGCATATTTCGTAAATATTTTTATGCCATCGTCAGGTTTAAACCCTCAATGATTCTGAAATATTATACATGTAATAATTTAACATTTTCCTAATTTTAAAAAGGCTTCTTAAAATTTAATTCGTAAAATTATTTCTACTTAAGCTCTAGTACACGAATAACTGTCACTGTGTAACTCGTTGAGATACGGTTTCACCCGGCTTCCAGCACTCGGGATATTCCCAGTTTCTAAAATACTATTTAAGCTCGCTGTGATGCTATAACTTCCTCTTTTTTTAATCATGTAACTGACTCTGAAAGGCGTGCCGCCTTCGAGCACTCTTTTTTGAACAATGGCTTCGACCAAACTGGATTATCCTTCAAATATTTAGATTCCTTTATTCTACTTGGAAATTAACCTGCATTTTCATCGTGATATGGAATAAAAAGAATTAAAAATGACTACGACCTGCATATTTAGAAATGATGTTTCATACATTTATTTTGAT
Organism: Araneus ventricosus; assembly: GCA_013235015.1. Lineage (NCBI taxonomy): Eukaryota > Metazoa > Arthropoda > Arachnida > Araneae > Araneidae > Araneus > Araneus ventricosus. Next base: position 202,278 of record BGPR01001625.1, on the reverse strand, counting down.
TTCCATCATAAAAGGTTGAAATAACACCTACCTATTGCGAAATCTACTTTGTAAAATGCTTCCTACTGGGATCATATATGTTGCAACGCAACATTATATAATGCGCTTTACCATAGCAAATCTTTTAATTATATTTTTCGTATACGTTTGGCGAGAACAAGAATACATTACAAATCTAGATTTTATGTTTTACCTTTATAAAAAAATAGGTAATTAGAAGTTTTTCAAAAACAAAAGATGTCAGCTCTTTTGTACAATTATAGAGAAAAATGATAATATTTCTCTTTGAATGCAAGAAATCTTATTAGTTTTCATTATATTTTGTGGTGAAAAGTACTTTTCCCTTTGACATTCTCATGCTCATACTTTGATAATAGGTTCTTATTTTGTACGTATTCAGCAATTTATTATTCATCTTTATAATATAAGATGTTATCACGAGAGTGTTCACTTTGATTATTTCATTTTACTAGCATATTAATTTGCCCTTCAGTTTAAATATAATTTATTACCTTATATTATGTTGTGCCAAATATTTAAAACTGTGTGTTAAATAACATAAAGGAATGATTGTGATGCTGATATAGCTGGAATTCAGAATTCTTTACTCTAAACCCGAGCGTTTATATTATCCTTCCCAATTTTAAGCTACCATTTTTTTCTTGCCAATTTCATATCACGTGTATTGTAATGTGTTGTTTCTCATACCATAACTAATCATTATTCATCATTTCAAAATTAAATTATGCCCTTTGGCCCTGTAAATCCAATCGATACCCCTTATGGCCTTTGTTACCAGCATGAGCCTTAGTCTACCAAAGCAAAACGTTACTGTTAGTATCTTGCAAACTATTTTCATAGGAATTTGAATTTATGAGAAATTGTGTTGGTTATCTTAACCTTTTTCCTATGAAGCAGTGTACTTTGTGCCGAAATTTTGAACTCGAATTTGCTGGTGTTCTTAGGAAATATCAGTGGCTCGATATTTGTATGTCCGTAAGGACAGGTCAGATTACTAGTTATAACCCTTATGACCAGTTTGTGTACAACTACCCTCATTCAAGAAAGCCTCCGTGCTCTGTTCCTTTTGGACACATCGCACAGTCTCAGGATAACTTAACGGAAGCAAGGACAGATATGAGGTCAATCATGTCTCCCTACGGAAACGCGGTATACACTTCCTTCCACGTATACCCATTCAACTGACAGAGAACCCTTTGGTTCCGAGATCGGGGTATACAGTACGTTAATTTTAATGTATGAAATGCTGTCTACTTAATTTCTCGGTTTTTGTGTTAGAATAAATAAATAATTCAGAGATAAAGCTCTGATGTTAATTAAATGGGCCATACTAGGAAATAATGTAGAACATCCTTGAACATAGAGCCTAGATATTGTGCAGGCTATAAAATATCAGTTATTTTCACTAAACAAAAATACATTTGAATTTTTTAGATTAAAAAATTACTCCCGATACCTTAGTAAGGTATTCCTGGTATACCCTGGATTGGTAAAGATTTCAGTGACAATTTATTGAAAGGCTGAAAAGCTTCACGAAATTTTTTGGTTTCCTTAAACCATTCTCTCTCTGGTAGCAGTTTCTTATCTCCATGATCTGTTAGAACGCATACTTCAGGTATTTATATAAATGCATAAAAAGTTAAGCGTCATTTTCTTCTCGTTTTTTAATAGATAGCAAAGAAAAATAAATATTCCTAAGAATTTAAAATCTTATAAACAAGCTATATGAAAGTTCAGTAGTGATTTCTCGTAAAACTAACAAATACGAGGAAAGCGCTATTTTGGTTGATTTGTGATAGAAATAAACCATTCCATGTACGCAAACAACAAAAATTATTAAACCTAGTCCCTAAGCTTATGCATATGAAATAAAATTTTAGAATGCAGATCAGTAGGATCTATATGAAACAGACCACCTATTGAAATTAGTAAAACTATATTATTATTACTTAGCACAACTATTTATTGAATTTAGTACAAACAACTATTTTGTATCAGCGCAACTATAAATCAATATACTTAAAAATACTATATTTTAATGGATTGATGAGATATATACTACATATCCACTAGAAATTAAAATCTGTGAGACCGATCAGTAGCATCTAAACGAAGCAGGAACCTACCAAATTTAGTGCAACAAATATTTATTTGCATGAGTTCAACTAAATCAATATAAAATAAATACTCTCTTTTTATTCATTGATGAGAGACATAAACATAGTTTCTGGACATATCCGTCGGAAGTTAAAGTCTATAAGACAGATCAGTAGAATCTATACGAAGCAAGGTTATTAAATATGGTGCAACAAATAATTATTTTGATCAGAACAAATAAATCAATTGTAAAAAATATGCCAATTTGATTGATTGATGACACACATAAACCTCGTCCTTAAACATATCCATAGGAAGCTAGATTTTATAAAATATAAATCCGTAACATGTATACGAAACAGTCCATTTATTGAATCGGGTAC
>BGPR01001625.1:186507-199767 GCA_013235015.1 Araneus ventricosus | reverse complement strand
ACAGATAATTTTTTTGATCAGCGCAACTAAATCAAGTGCAAAAATACGCTAATTTGATTAATTTTCAACACGCATAAACCTCGCCTTTAAATATATCCATCGGAAACTAAATTTTATGAAATACAAATCCGTAACATGTATACGAATCAGTCCATTTATTGAATCGGGCACAATAGATAATTATTTTATATCAGCAACTGAGAAATGCACATGCTGAGGGTCTCAAATTTAACAGCAACTGTCACTGCGATAAAATTATTAGCTTTTAGCCTACCTTAAATTATACATAATCGCATGCACTGGCTGGTAGTCAATTGAGAGCGCGCTCAGATTTCTAAACCTAATCTGATTATGTCGCTGCGCTGGATTTAATAATCGGATATACAGTATTAACCGGTCTTATTTAGATTCTATCGCAATTCCGGTCATTAGACGGAACAGATCCAGGGTTTTCTTGGAATTGTACGATTTAATAAAGAGGTATTCATATTAGCATCCTATCTATGCCAATAATGTGTTTTGAAGTAAGGGGAATACGAGATGCAAATTACCTTCTGTAGAATGAATAAAATCAAATCTTGTTGGATATGTGTTTCCCCGTGATAATAATATATTTGACTCTCCAGTAAATTGTTAATGGTAAATTATTACCTTTAGTATAGTATATTGATTTTTGTGTATTGGTGATAGTGTATTGATTTTTCAGGGAGGAAAGATTTTGTGACTTTTATTTCTGATATTTTCACTACTGTATGTTAATCATATCTAATTGACATTTCATTTGTAATGATTTGCTGAGAAGTAATAAAATTTTGCAATGCAAAATATGCAACGAATATTATCTTCACATAAAGTAATTTCTATCAAAGATTCCATGACATTAAATATTCTAGTTTAGTTTATTTTGGTTATATTAACGTCCCGTTTTCAAGCAACACTAGGGCTATTTTGGGACGAACCTCGTAATTTTGTACCGCGGTCAGATGAAGAAGACGACGCCTGAGCTGGCGTACCCCCCTCTCCAAACTACCACACCACACCAGCGGGAGGACATTTGACCCCCTACGCGTGATTTAATGTGCAACGGGCCCAATACACGGCCGGATTTTTCAGTGGAATCGGGTTTCGAACCAGACCACTAGGCCTGAGCGGCCCTTTATATATTCTAAACAGAATATTAATATGATTTTACATATTCCATACACAAAATCATGTAACACGAATTCTGATGTATGCATTTTTTTGCGTTAATAAATTTTCCATTTCCCAAGTAAATTATTAATATAAAATAATTTGCCACAGATCATTGAGGTAAAGGGCGTTGAGTTTGAGGCGAAATAATTTGCAGATCAAGTATATTTTCCTTCGGTTTTCGCTACTTCATTTAAAAAATTATTCAGACTGCAATTGATTAAATACGGCAAACTTTAAAAGAAACGAAAAATGCTCTTTATATAACAGGTACTAACTTACACCAAGTGTCTGGAAGCTAAGGATCGTGACACCCGACTGAGCTGAGAGCTAAAATTCTAAGATTCGAATTCTGCGAATTTCTTCAAATTCAGTAGATGAATCATCTTGTTAAACCCCTTGGATCGGGTCATTAGGCAAATCCGAATACTTCCATCAATTGGTGTTTTCAATCACTTGGACAAAATTGTTGAAGATTACAAAACTTTCTCTTTGGCTTCTCTCCTCGTATAAGAGAAAATAAAAAATATTTCATTAATATTTTTAACTTATATAAATCAAAAATGATGTCACTCATGTATTGAAATAAAAAAAATTATCATGAACCACAAAGAAAGACACCTACTTCATTATTGGAAACTCTCCCGATATGCATCTTCGCTTTGTCGTGAAGAAATGCAATTTCCCCACGTGATTCACGACGATTCCGATCTAAAATCCAATATCGATTCATCGATATACGATAAACCCAAGTGCCTTCTCCCTTAGTTTTGTAATCAAACATTAAAAAAAAGTTTATTTGAGATATTTACAGCTAAATAAAGGAGAGCTGACTTTTTCTTTCTTCGTAAAATTGAAGTAAACCTAGAAACTAATTAATCTTATCATGTTTGTCTAAAATATGTGATTTTATTACAAATTTCTCCCCAAACTAATATTGCTGTTTAGATAAAAAGAGTTATAAGTTTCGATTTTCATATATTGCAATACTCTTCCGCTTCATTTATTAAATTCACTGGATGATTCAGGTTGAAAGCTATTACCTCATAATTGTAAATCACTTAAGACTAATAAACAGGACTACTGATTTAAGGAGTAATAAAGAAATCGAAACACTTAACTGAAGTTCTAATGTAAAAGCTAGTATTTTATTAACAGAAAAACTATGAAAAAAAAATTAAAAGATTCAAGCACTAGAAGAATTGTTCTGTTCTTACCGCTATTAGCAACAGTTGCACGATGCGCAATGAGTTCTGCTGCGACTAAGCCGTAATTGCGATGGGTAGATGGCGCTGTTGTCTGTTGCGCATGTGTGGAAGACCACATATAATGAAATGCATGTGCTCTGAAGATCGCTATGCTATGTTTTATGTACTGTTATGAGATATCGTTATGATCTATGATCTGTGTAACGATATACTCTGTACTTGGTATGCTTGGTGTAATATTGCCGTTCGTCCTCAGATGTAAAATAAAAATATTCTTGAAACCTGTAATTGTAAGCTCAATCTGAATTTGTTCATTATTGAATGTTAAGCCAAGGCAATGTTTAGAAAATGTAAGAGGTTCAAAACATGAATTTGTTAGGGTCACTTAGCGTTTCACACAGAAGCATGAATGGACTGTATTTCTTGTAGATTCTAGACATAAAGAACTGTCAAAAGATACAATACTTTTGAATAAGGGTCAGAAAAAGACATACTATCCTACCGCCACGAGGAAAACCCCAGATACCAGACATGCCGGTGGACGTCGTTATAGAAACGGAAAATTCCACTGCATTGCGGGAGTGAAGTAATGGCTTTATTTCATTTGTAGCAGATAGAACCGGCGGTAGTGGCATTTCGCTTTGTACTTTCGGTCGATAACGAATTCCTCGCTTAACGAAGTGCGCTTAGTGTTACAAATGTTACGGTTGATTTTATACCCGTTTTCCTCCTTTCTTCGACTTGTCTACTTGAGGCAACTCTGTTCAGGGTTTTTCTCGTGGAAGTAGGACAGTATTCTGGTTCTGGTATTTCAAGTAGCACATACACTTACGGGTCGGAGGGTTCGCTAACCGCTGATGAGCAGCTAATTTTGAGGTATGGGGGGGGGGGTTCGGTTTGACTCAAGCAGTTCAGGAACTGTCCGCGATGAACAGGATCCTGTCGGTTTTTCGGCGAACAGAAAGGGTTTCTCAGTTCATTCAAACGCATTGGGGTACGTTCGAGTGTAGTTCGTCGTTCTCCGCGAACCTCCTTCAAACCATCGAAGTCAAATCTGCAAACCAAGGCGTATTCCATAGCGTTCCCAAAGACACTCCCCTCCCCTCTAAAGGCGACTTACAAGCGATGATTAATAGTTCGAAGTGGGTTTGCTCCTTTCCCATAGTTCGTGAAATGTCCGTCGTGAAAATAATTTTTTCAAAAGGCTCTCGAGCTATTCTTGAATCGTTCGGCTAGCAAGTGTATAACCGCCTTTGTACTTCAGGTGTGTAGACACAAGTTTTTGCTCTTGTGAACTCTTTTAATGTGCATAAATTGTGTCTACTCGAGCATACAAGAAATTGCACACTAGTTAAGTTTTGCAGTGGAAGGTGTGTTTTAATTAACCTAGGACTTTCGACTGAGACAACTTTCAAATCGTTGCAGATAGTACCACACACTTTTTTTATTCAAAAGAACGTGGAAAAGGAATTAAATGGAATTATGTTCTGAAAATGAGAACTTTCAGATGTAACACAATAGCGCAACCTAGTCAAAAATCCTTCCCCTCAAATCATCTTGAACAAAACCAAAACTTTCAAATTTTCTTATTAGATTTTTCATCATTGGTCTAGAAGGCCTAGGTCAATTCTTTTTAAAGTGCATGGCAACTTCGGTATTTTAGAATTGTTTTTCACTTTCACCACATAAATATCAATTTTTAACAATAGAAACATGATCTTCGGTTGAATATGAAGGATTTGAAGACATATTTGAAAAGGATAGAAGTGACGTTAACCAATTTCCTCTTATGTCCTGTCATTTGTAGCGACATCTAGTGAGGTTCTGAGATGCCATTTCAGTTCAAAGGTAGATTAATTAAATCTCACTCTGTAATTAGTTCTGAAGAAGTAGACCCCTGAATATTAATTAAAAAATGAAACTAGAATTGTCAACTGTAGGTTGCAAGCTATCATGTGCAAAACTAATTTTGGACGACACGTAATATGAATATGCAATTAAATACCAAATTGTGTTCTTTCTTATGATAAATTTAAAAATCCACCATACTGAAATCAGTGATTGAGTGATGAGCATTGCATAGAATTTTTTTATCTGTAAGTTATTTATCATCTAACAAATAGTATCAAAATTAATGCTCTTTTCCAGTTTTCTTTTTAGGACATTTAGTTAAAGGAAACTTTTTAGCGTTACAAATTTAACGTCACATTTCTGCAGTACTATTTTATATTAACTATACATTTCTTACTATTATTACTCTCTTTTGATAAACTGAACGTTAAAATGCCAAATTAAATCATTCAAAAATGAAAGTGCATTCGCTCTCTCCCCAATCGCTTGCTTGGCTGACGCTATGGTAAGCCTGTAACTGGAAGCCATTAGTCTTCTGTTTGCTGTCCGAGCATGTCTGTAGACGCTACTGACAATCTACCCAAAAAACATCTTGTTGGCACATAATAATAAACATTCTATATATTTTAAAGCATGATAATAAATATTCGATATACTTTAAAGATTGATAATAAATATTCAATAAATCGTAGCTTAAGCTTAATTACAAATATTCAGTATATTGCTAAGCATGATAACAAACATTCAACATCTTGTTCACACATGTTATAAATTTTCTATATATTGTAAAGCATGATAACAAATATTCAATATCTTGTTGGCACATGGTAATATATATTCTATATATTGAAAAACATGTTAATAAATATGCAATAAACTGAAAGACTTAATAATAAAAATTTAGCGCATGTAGTGCTTGATAGTAACTATTCAATAAATTTTAAATCTTGATAATATATAAGGAATATATTGAAATGCAAATACAATCAATACAGACGCTTGTACTGAAAAATATCAATATCTAGAACATCTGTCACAGGGCTTTTGAAGGTAACCACAATGCAATACTGTATGAGGAAAAGTTTTATTTACTTATCAGTATTATTTGTCAAGTCTAACCGCAAAACACTGACAGAACTGGGTTATCAGTATTCCCTAACTATTAAGTTATCTGTGTGTGATGAATATCTTCATTTCTTTCTTTCTTTTTACGTTCGGACCGTAATCCGAGATAACCAAAGATTAATTGCGATCACGTTGGAGCAGAATGGTCCGATGATCATGAGAAATCATTTTCACGCATCGTCACCACGATTTCCCGACCTTAACCCAATTAAAGTCGCGAAGATAAGACAGAAGAAAATTTAAGAACTGTGCAACATTTCTCACCCTAATGGGGAATGAAAAATGCGAGTCAGCTCCGAATTTTAAATTAGCCATTCAAAGAACAATTATTCGATGATTCTTTCGGTGGAAGAATTCATTATATAAAGATTTTTTGGAATAACATTGAATATAAATTGTATAACACCCAAGGTAGCGCTAACACTGGAAAAAAACACTGTTTTATTAATATAAAGGAGTCGTCGGATGAACTTTATAAAAGTTAAGGTGACCATATTTTTGAAATTTCAGTCTATAAACCGGGACACCAGTTAGAGTGTGTGTGCAAAGGGAGGGAGCGACTGAAGAACTGGATAAAATCCAAAAAGAACTTTTCCAAAACCAAAAAAGTTAATTATTCAAAAAATGCGGAAATGAAAAATATACATAGGTGGTTAAAAAAGTAAGTTAGCAAGTTCTCTGAGATAAAAGGATTATTCACGTAATCAAAGAGATAGATAAATGTAGAAAGGCACTGGTACATATTACTTTTCCATATAGTCAACGTGGTTGTTGAAGCATTTGGTCATGGGTACACCAATTTATCGAAACCGGTATAGAAGAAATTAGGGTCCAGGTCTCGGAGCCACTTAACAATGGCTTCCTGGACTTCGGCATCGGTTCTGAAATGGCGACCTTCAACATGCTTCTTCAACAGTCCGAACAGATGAAAATCACTTGGTGCGAAAACAGGTCACGAAACACGTGTGCAGAAGTGTCGAGCACGTCAGCCACAGAAACACTGGAACAAACTCCTTACAGCCGGGATCTCGCACCAAGTGATTTTCATCTGTTCGGACTGTTGAAGAAGCAACTTACCTGGACCCTGATTTTTTTCTATGCCGATTTCGATAAATTGGTGCAACGATGACCCAAATGCTTTAACAACCAAGTTGACTATGTGGAAAAGTATTATGTACCAGTTTCTTTTTACATTTATATATCTCTTTGATTTCGTAAATAAACCTTTTCTCTCAGAGGACTTGTTACCTTACTTTTTGAACCACCTACGTATAAATATTAACAATTAATTTGTTTTTTTATTACCAAATTTTAGAGAATTTTAGTATAGGTGTCTAAATGTAAAAAAAATTGATTTTATTTGCCAAATGGTAATTGTTAATGATAAGTATTTTCCTTCTTTTCAGTATTATCATTAAAAAAACAGTCATTTACATTTCAAAGTTTTGAGTTTTTATAAAAATTAAACTCCTTTGTTAAAATGTTGACGATTTCTCCTTCATGAAAAAAGGTTATTCCTAGTTATCATTTTATTCTAAATCGTATCTAATTGTAGTATAATTTAATAAATGTAATAAAAAATCTGTTTTTTTGTTGTCAATGAATCACCAATAACAAGCACGGCTCCTTTCTTTTTAAAAATAACCGTTCAAAAAAAATCAACAAATATCATTTTAAAATTTTCGCAGTATTATGATAATTAAAAAAGGAGTTGTAATAAAATTTGTTTTACAACAACTAAAAATGAAATATTTAGAGCAACGTGAAAGAAAAACAAGTCATACATAAATTGCATCTCTTCTCAAGTAAATGTCAAACGGAAACAACTCTATTTCTGAAACGTAATTTTCTCCCCTTTGCATATTCAATCAGATCTCATGAAAATTGTAAAACATCGGGAGAGGAACGTGATGACAAACATGGGAAAACCTCCTCCTGAAGAATCTGCTTAAAGGATTTGAATCACATTCGCTGACAAGACGGAATATAAAAACGGAATGGTATTTTGAATCCGTAGAAAGGATTTATCAACTTGTTATTGATAAAGCCTATTTTAGACATTCACTCAAGCATCCTCTACAGCTATCGTCAGAAACAGTGCACACCAAATGTATAGCTTGGAAAAGTTATTCGGTTAAAAAAGTGAGCATCTGCCGTTTATCCATTTCACTTTTTGGGTAAATGTGCAGATTATTTTTAAGCTAACTGTAATGACTGAAATTTTCTTTCTGGTTCATTCATATATGGTGTTTTTATTCCATTTTTTCAATGATAAATTCATCTGGTATTTCAAAATGCAAATTTACAAAATGGGAGTACTTACCTTCCATTTTCAGATATACAGTGATCTCTCACTTATGCGAGGGCGCAGGGGACAGCGAAGAAAACGCGCATAAGTGAGAGACGCGCATAAGTGAAAAACCACAAAAGAGATCTTAAAAGTGAAACATCAATACAGTGTACACGTATTGTTAATTAATACTATGCATATAGTACTGAAAAATGTAAATAAGATGTTTCAAAATGCAAATACGTGTATAACTTCCGTTAATTATTTTTTAAGGACACAAAGAAAATGGAAATGCTCCCGATTTTTTAAAATCGCTCTCATTGTCGATTCTGGGATATTAAAATGCTTCGCCAAAACTTTTTTCGAGGTACAAGTATTTTCTTCTATTTTTTAATAACATCCATTTTAAACGAAAGCGACAATTTCGTTCTTTTCGCCATTTTAAAACGTAACCATCTAACCATAACCAAAACTCCAAAGATATTTCTTTCGTTAGCGATCAATGCCACGTGGCACATAAAATACTAACCTCTCTAATTGGCTGCTGTATAAATGCGACTTACTGACGTCAATCACAAGAACCCCCTCGTACACCCCTGTGTATAAGTTAGAGGAATGTGTTCCTGGAATCTGAAGAATAGAGGAAGGGCGAGGGAATGCGTTCCTAGAAGCAGAACAAAAAGGGTTTTTGTTCTGCTGGAAAAAAAACTTCTTGAACTAAGAAAATTTTTGCGACGCGCGTAAGTGAGAAGTGCTTCTTTAATGCGGCGCATAAATGAATAAGAGTTATCATTGTTTTCCTATATCACTGGCCATGACCGCGAGAAAAACGCGCATAAAAGACAGCGCGTATAAGTGAGAGGTCACTGTACAGTAAAACCCCGGTCACCCGAACTCTGGTTAACCGAAACCCGGGTTATCCGAAATGCCTATGAAATCGCAAAACCAAATAACATGTACTGTACTGCACGGAAATAATCACAAAGGTGAGACTGTTTTTTGCAACTATATCCCCACTTTTTTCTTTTCAGGCTCCCCAAGAGGGTCAGTGATGAATTTCAGAGTACCAAAATTAAAATTAATGGGCATTTACAATATTAATTACGATATTGTTTACCTGTGCCTGTGAGGCGCATTGCGCCCGACGGAAGGTTTGATTAACTTTAATAAAGAACCTAAGTGTAGAATGCAAAGAGAGTTTTGAATTCGTTTAACATTCAAAACTTTTCAAAATTACATATTGTAATTAGATACAAAATAGCAATAGATGTTCATGGCTTAACCGAAAAAATTGTTATCCGAAACGACTTCCGATTTACCGGGATTGTGCTGTATTTACACAATATGGCCCATATTGTGTTTAGTCTCATGGCTTGTTGAATAAAATGGAGTATATATTTTGGACCTCTTTCCTTTAACCTATTGGATTTAACTTTATATACATCCACAATTATGGTATCAAGATCATTTAACACTTTTCATTTACCTATCTCCCTGCGTTTCAGAGTTAACTTGCATGAGAATTATTGGATCGACAGACGTTTCGATTTCTAGTCCAAAACTGGATATAGATTTACAATTAGAGTCATAAAATCATATGCTAAGTTTTATCGATATAGCTCGTTGGATTTTTCAGTAATCGTTTTCCCATTCACACAAGTGGACAGACAGACAACTTCATATTGTCAAGATCCGTCCAAACTTTGATACAACTTTACAATTTCGCTACAAAGACCACATTTCAAATTTCATTCTCCTGGCTCGTTCCATTTTTCTTAGTTGTGTACTTAATAGTAAAATAGTGTATGTTTTGCTGTTCGGACTAAATTAAACCCCTTGTTACATCATTTAACCAAATACATAATAAAAAATTCAACACATGACTGAGTAGAAAATCAGCCCTAATCAAATTTGCTGCAAAATGTATATGTGAGAAACAAACTTCAACGATTTTTACTTCTCAGTGTTTAATAATCAAATAAATTATTTCATGCCATTCGTACTAATAAGCTCATTATCGCATTATGTAATCAAATACCAATATAGTTAAAAATTCATTATGAAATATATACAAACCCGAGATCGAAATCAATTTTAACCAAACTTTTAGCTAAATGTATGAATAGGACACAGCCTTCAACCATTTTTACTTCTGAGTGTTTAATCATCAAAAAGTTTCTATCATGCTATTCGGTACTAAATTAACCCCATTATTACATCATTCAAGCAAACACAAAATTAAAAATTCATTATCACAAATATTCGAAGCTCAGTCCGAAATCACTCTCCTTCCAACTCTTGTCCCTCAGAAATCCTTTGCCATTTCCTATTTATGGAGATATCCGTAGTGCATCGGAAGCAGAGGCAATGGATTTCGAGAACATTCGGGAATACTAACAAATAACCCGTTCCGAAAACAACCTGCTCGAGAACCTCTTAATGAATACCTGAAATGCAATCACCCAATCATCCAGGGCCTACTTCTTTCTAAATACACCAACACACCGTATCACGTGCCGGACGCCATCGTTGCCAAGGCAACGGGGCAAAGGTCCACTCGAAAATGCGAGAGCTAGCGACTGAGCCATTCTAAATAAAGCCATTCGTATGGTGGTCTGCTGCTACAACGATTGGTAAATGTTTCGAGTAGTAAAGCGGATTGTTTTCTCAGAAAGCCAGCAGTACTTAATCTAGATCGGGAAGAGTAATATCGTAAAAGCTATATCGATATATAATCGTCATCGAACAATGACTCATCGAGCAGATGTTTAATGACAGCAGACGATAAAGATTTGTCAGAAACTGCAAGTGTAAACGTATGGATAGTTGTATTCAAAGTTTATGAACGATTTGTTTATGGAATATCGGTTGTTTGTATAGCAGTAAATGACATTGGCTAGTTGGTTGTTTGGAGTTTAATGGCACAAGAGCCGAATAAGGCTATGCTGCCCCAAACACACAACGATTAAACAAACTTGTTAAAATTTTAAAGAGTTTATTGTTTATTCAAAAAGAAATGAAACATTCCGCAAACGAAGAGTATTTTCAGTTTTAGCACTGTAAATGCTTGTTACCGTTGTCCGTAGTATGCAAACTAAGGAAATGAGGACTGAATATTTTTTTATTAGAATAAGACCAAGAAAGTAGACGAAATGTTCTTATTTATCAAACATTGTACAATTTTTTTTCATAAATACTTCTTTACATCTGTAGTACACTTTGATTTAATGGCCCGATTGGATGTTACTTCTGAGCTATTTTGGAACAGACATCTTTTGGGTCGAGACTGAAAAGATATCTGAATCGCCACCTCCTCTCTAAATTTCTCCACCATACTAGCAGTAGAAAATTTGACCTACGATGAATTTAATTGCGTCAGACCCTTTACACGTAGTCAAATGATTAGACTGAGTTGGCACTTCCATCTCTAGACACCAGTGAGAGGTAATTTGATCCCGCAGTGCATCAGATTCATGTACAGCAACTTTTCGATTAACCGTTATTCGTTTAACCGTCAGTTTCTGTTATCCGCCATCGTCTAAAAAAATATTAACAAACAGACATCTTCAAAATTGTCCTCGGATTACTTTAACACCCTACTGTATAAAACCGAAAATGACTATACTGAATGAGAGATTTTTTTAAAGTAATGTAAGTTTACACTATTACGCGATGCATTTTTGTTTATTACTACTCTTATATTGATGTTTATAAAGGTCGTTTTGAAAAACTGAATAAAACATGTATGTATTGTTCACATTTAAACAATTTCATTTTCGTCCCTAGCCAGCAGTGAAATCACATTACTGTATAAAATGTATTAAGAGATTTCTGTTATCCGTCTATTCGGTTATCCGTCACAACTCTGGTCAGGACGGTGACGGTTAATCGAAGTTTTACTGTACAAGGCATGCACATGAGTCTTATTCGAAATTGGGTCTCGAATCAGGAGACCTCCGTTCCCGAAATCGAAATTTTGGCACCAATCCATGCCCTCCCAAAACATAATTATAATGAGTGTCCAAATTTTAATTGTTTTATAACTACTTATTTCGGCGTTGCGTACCCTATGGTAAAAGATTCACCGTGCTGTTCATGGAAATTGCTTGATTCTTTTATTCTTTGTTAGAATCTGTCAGTCTTATCTTCTCAGACAAAAATATTTTGATGTTTCTACTTTAAATCATATGTTTTCACATTTAATATATATTTTTAAATTATAAATAATTTCTTAAAACAATTCACCTCAGGAGATTTGACTCAATTTCTTCAATTGGCGCACAATTAACAAAAGTTGCCTTTGCATTCTAAACTCGCTCTCGACATTTCTAACATTTAGCATTACACGCCAAGAAACCTATTCTACGTTATAACTAGTGACGAAACTAAATTATATTCTCTGATACATATTATTCATAAAGTGAAAACTATTCTTGTTTCAGGAAATCGCTTTATGACTAATGATATTTTTGTATGCATTTTTGAGTATTTCTTGTTATGATCCATAATGTTAATCTTGAAAAACTAATAAAAAAATACAATGCATATTCTTAAGAATATCATTATTTTTCATTACCTGAACTTTTATTCTGGTGCAACTAATGAAACTTCCAATGTGTTTGTTACTAAAATATTACAAATTCTTCCTCAATTTATTTTTATGTAATAATTTCAAATAACAGTTATTTCTTTTGAATCAAATGTGAAAAAAATCCGAAGAAATAAAATAAACAGAAGATATTCAGCCTTCAGCAAAAGAAATAAATTTCTTGCTTCTGAATATTTAATTCTGCACTTGCAGAATTTCAAGAATTAAATTCTAATTTAGCCATTTTTTGTTTCATTCTGCATTTTTTATTGCGTTCAACTGTCTTTAATCCTAGTTAATTCCTTTGAAATGCAATAATAAAGAAATAAAAACACTGTCAAATCTAAATTAGAAAGCACGTTTCTAATTAACGTTGACTAGAAAGATACAAATAATAAATTTCTTTGTTTTTAATAATTAAAACTGGATCTGAATGACTTCCGACAAATGCTTCTGGAATGTCATAAAAAAATCCTTGATGATTAAATATTGCTTTTATGGGCGATGATGCATTGGCGTCTCTTTCAAATGTAAAGGTGAACCGATCCAATTATATCACACACTTTTGCATTAATGGATTTAAAAACTAATTAATGATTTCCACGCAAGTCATGGATGAACTACTCAAGAATTTTAATCAAGTCTTGAGTTGAGTTTAACAAATTTAATGTGGTTTCTAAACTATTTTGCTTCATTTGTTTTAAATCATATTTAGAACAATTTTTAATTTATTAATGGTAAATGCGAAATTAAAATATAACCAATATTTTCCATGGACTCCCCCTCGGGTACCACGAGTCCGTGCAAAACCAGCTGGAGTGGTCTCCCCTAAACTTTCTCGTATACTCCTAACACATGTAGAGAAAACTAGAATAATAAAAGACGTCAAATAAACTTCCGTCGCAAGTAAACCAAAGTTGGAACCACGCGTGGTTTGAAGGATCAAAACAAATTCAAATCCTCTGCTCATTCTTTTGCGCAACAGGACCTGGCGAGACTCCCTAAAT
>BGPR01001625.1:175132-186497 GCA_013235015.1 Araneus ventricosus | reverse complement strand
TATCCATCTGGCTTTTCAAGTTTTTGAGTTATAGCGTTCGCATGACCCCGAACATACAGACAGACAGACTTCCCGTAGACGGATTTTGTCCAAACTTTGATAGAAACCTACAAATTATGTTTAAAGACCACATACCAAATTTCATCCCCGTAGCTCTAATAGTTTTCGAATTATCGTGTTCACAGACACACACACAGACACACATACAGACACACACACAGACAGACATAATTCCAAAATTGTGTTTTTCGGACTCAGGGAGGTCTAAAACGTGGAGATTCGTTAAAATCTCGAGTTCGAATTTTTTGACGATGTATACTTCGTATACGAGAAAGTAAAAAGCAGCCGGGTAAGTAAGCAGGTCCTCCCTTCTCCTGTACGTATAGCAATGGTGGGGGTTGTATTACCGCCCTCCAGTGATAGTACGTACCTCCTGCGGGAGGGGTCAGGAATTCGCAGGTGATGGTTACTAGGACTCCAGCCTCAGTACTCGAGCGATTGTAGCGACTGTCATTCACATGCCCTTGGATGCTACGGCAGGACAGGGGTAGCACGGCTTACGGTTCCTCGATTTCCTCGTACACTAACACAATATGACGCGTCCTCTTCATTTTTCCTTATAAGCAGGGATGTAATTGAGACCGGCACTGCTTTTTTCACAAGAAAAATAATAAGAAAAATTGGGGAAACGTCCTTAAAACAGCGCAGTTTTTGTCACCCAGATTAGAGCGTTCTGCAACTGCTTTTAGAGCGTACCGGCATTGCTTATTTTGCTACTACACCACTGCTTATAAGAGTCTCTATCGCCTCGCCGTATCACAGAGGAAACGCCTGAGCTCGCAAGTGAGTCATACTGACACAAAATTGTACGTTTTAAGTTTCGTAGTACAATAAAGAAAACTTAGTATGAATTTTGGACACCTATTGGATCCAAAATTTGATACATAATTTACACGTTTGGTCACAAGACCACATGCCAAATTTTATTCGTCCTAAGTACAATAAAACTTCGATTAACCGTCACCGTCCGGACCGAGGCTGTGACGGATACCGAGTAGTCGGATATCAGAAATCACTTAATACATATGTAGAGTAACGTGATTTCACTGCTGTCTTGGGACGAAAATAAAATCCTTTAAGAGTGAATAATACATACATATTGTATTTAATTTTACTAAACAATTCATATGAATTTCAATATATGAGTAGTAATGTACATAAATAACAAATTAGACCTTTTTTCAGAAGATGACGAATGACAGAAACTCAAGGTTAATCAAAGTTTTACTGCAGTTTGGTTTTTAAGTTGACGTTCACATACACACGGATATAAAGGCCGACAAACGGTTTACCAGCAGACAGATTTCGTTGAAATTTAATGCACATCTACAATTCTGCTGATAAAACCATATCTAAATTTCATCCTTCTAATTCAGGGGTTCCCGAACTTTTTCCCTCGCGTATCCTTTGATTAGTCTTTTTATTTTCGCGCACCCCCTAATGTCATATACCACCCTCCAACCATCCGTCCATACAAAGAAGTTTAAGAGCCTAGGTAAGTTTAAGAGTCAAATGACTGGAATTTATTAGATTTGCAGGATTTATTTTTAATTTTACATTCAATTCCATTTTTACAATAGTATTAGTTCAACGTCAAATCAGTATTGTAATAATTTCGCATTAATTTATAAGGATAGCTAAAAATTACACTTACCTTCGCCTTTTTTACTTTTGAGGGTAGGTTTAGGACTTACACAACTTTCACTTTTTCATTTACTAGGAGAACAATATCATGTAAAATTTTTAATATTTTATGTTTTCTTGTGTCAACCATTATCGATTTTGAGTTAACGTACCACCAACTGGTCCTTCGCGTACCCCCAGAGGTACGCGTACCACAGATTGGGAATCTCTGTTCTAGTTCTTCGTGTTTCTTAGCTATTGTATTCACATGCACTCCAGCGGACATACAGAACAGAACGCCGTCTATTACCCCCGTACCAGTAACCAGTCCGGTCACTGAACAATTTGATGGGCAAGACATACCAATTTTATTTAAGACAGAAAAGACAATACAAAACAGACAAGGAAAACCCAGATATTTACACTATATACAGCACAGAAATGTACACTATTATTTCATATTAGTGTTCTTTTCATCAGATGTTGTTTTTATCTTTCTTTTTTGGGGGGGAAAGAAATGTCTGGCCGTTTGGAGCTTATTGGATGAGCTCGCTGGAAAGTTGAATGCTAGAGAAGTCGGAATAGATATCTGCTTTCACTGATGAATTTCACTATCCTACGAATTTTTTGCCTGGAGACGAGGTTATTGGCGACTTTTCAGCCATTCTTGTGCGAAGTTTGGCGCTGGTCTCCTCATATGCCAAGATACTGTGAGTGCACACAAGCGGACATACATATAGACAAACTTCCCTTCGACAGAATTCGCACAAAATTTTGTGCACATCTATAGTTTTGGTTCTACCAACACATACAAATTTTCTCCTTCTATATTCATGCGCTTTTTAGTTATTGTGTGTTTACCAGCTGACAGACCGACAGAACATAATTCCAAAATTGTGTTTTTCGGATTCAGGGAAACCTGAAACGTGTAGATTCACCAAAACTGCTCAGTTGTTCAATTCAGTTTGTTTTTGATTAACTGTCCAGATGATGGATTATGACAATTTTTAGATAAATTGCAGATTAATTAGTCCTTTGATTGAAATAATGGCTTAAGAGAGCGATATTTGGGGGCTCTTCCTTATATCTATCTGTGAACGCAATATACAAAAGCGTAAAGAGATAAATTACATTCGGAAAGTGATCTTTACACTAAAATTGTGGATGTGTATCAAATTTTAGTAGAATCCCGTAAAAGCAAAGTATTTTGCCTGTCCGACGTGAGTATCTGAACATAGTAATTTAAAAACGCAACTAGCTATATAGATAAAATTTTGCATATGGTTTTATCCTCATAGTTTAGATGTGTATGAAGCTTTTGGATCAACTACGTAAAATGTTTGACTGTTTGTTGGTCGATCTATACCCGTCCTCCATAATTTTAACAGTTTTCCAAAGTCATGAATGTTTTGAAGTTCTCTTCTTTTAGGAAGTACAACAGAAATCTACAATGCAATATGTTTCGAAGTGTTGTATATATTCGTAATTTTTTTATGCATTCCAGTACTTATTATGCTTTTTTTTTCTTCTTGTATAAGAGTTTCTTATGCATTATCACTTGCTATGCTCAGTTCCATATTTCAGCTATTTTATCACGTTCTTGTTCCTTAGCAGTTTTCCAAATTGAATCATCCATCTCATACAGTTTACCTCAAATGTCCTGAATTTCTATTGCATCCCTCATGTAACCATTCTCTTGTTTTCAATTCAGATGCTTGCTGGCATCGGTAAGCTTCCCCTTTCTGTCCATTCAAACCGCTCATAAAGAGTCATAAGGACTCTACGCACGGGGAAAGAAGGTGGTGTTATGTTATGTTAGTGAACACGATAACTCAAAGGCACAACAAGCTGGATAAATTAAACTTGTGTGACGGATAAATTAAACTGTGAGTCTGACACCAAAGTAGCCTTTTTATGTCGAATTCGGAAACCTTATCCGTCAACGGGAAGTGGCCCAAAATGCATAATCGATTTTCTTCACTGTCCAACGAGGCTTAACTCAGAATCCGCCATATTGTGAAATATATGAGAAATTCCAGGGCAGAGCACTATGCCCTTTCATAAGTATGATTTTTATACTCATAAAACATACTTTCTACATAGACACATTTGAAATTAAGCACCCATTGTTTCTTTGGTCCTTAAGATTCAGATTTACAGCACCAAAAATGAAGTATTACGAATTTTGTGATTGTATATTAAAAACGCTGGTTTGCACGTGTACACATATTAAAAACAGACATACGAACATAACTTTTCTCAAAAAAGAGATCGAATTAGCTGCATTTATATCTAAAAGCAAATACATTTATCGTTTAGAAAGCTGAAATGTGTAGTAGAATCATTACGAATTCATTACTATTGAGTTAAAAAAGTTTTAAAAACAAATTAAAACAGAAATGTTCCGTGATTGATTAAATAAGCTTGAAAATTCGCTATTAATTTGCAGTTGCAATTAAACTCCTGAAAGAAACCACTCATGCATAAAGAATAAAAATACATTCCGTTTTGACGTCACGTCCTTCGCGTCCTTTTTAGGCAGCTCGCGTTAATAAAATATCTCTCTTAAATTAAAGGCGATTGTTAATTCAGGATGCTAAACTCCCTTTGATCTACAATTCCTCGGGCGACTGCAGCCCGCCTTGTTTTTAATAATTTATTCAGGCTCTTTTTGACTAATCTCCATTTCAAAAGCAATTACCAGAAATATCTGCCATTTTGTGGGAGATGGGAATATGGTGACTGTTTGCCGTTGCAATTCCTTGTCGTTGATTATGCGCGACAACATGGGGATCGGGTCGTTTTGTTATCCAATCAATGAAATGCTTTTCCCAAACAACGTTTAAAAGTTGCGAGCTTGAGAAAACCTGGTTGAACTCGTTTAAAATTGTATAGCTCTTGTCGTCTCCAAGACATGGAAGAAGAACATTTTATTACAACAAAGGTTCTTGGTTTAACCTTTAGGCTACCGGGACTTTAACCAGAAGAACTGTGTTGAATGTGGTGAGTGAAATTCTCACTTGTGTCTGGTACAGTAGTTGTACCTTCCCGCATTCAACGGTAAAAAATTTTCTGGTACAACAGCCCGTAAGGAAAAGGTTAACGAAGTTAAAGTATTTTGCTGTAGATGTTGCGCCTTGTTTCATGAATGCTGAATAGTTGGTTAACCTGTTTAAAACAATTTCTGGGAGATGTTTTAAGTCAGAAAATGCGCATAGAAAATTGGTAAAGATGTAGAATAGACTCTTGTACAATGCGTTCCCGTACAACGTGAATTCGTATGAAGTGACTAAAAAATTGGACTGGTTCTCATACAGCGAAGATAAATCTAACATTTTCCCAAAGGTTTTGATTTTTTGCTTCGAAAAACAAATGTATATGCTTGCCTGTTGTTTATATATGAAAATGAAGTTGACAGTTTAACCTTTACGCTACCAGGGTCTCCTGGGAAAAAACCACAGCCCAGGTGTTTTTCAGGATTATATGACATCAATTATAATAGATTTGTGGGCCACCAGCTGCAGCCGAGTACCTGTAGATGGCGCTGCTATCGCCAGTGACGTCAGAGAATCAAGCTTCCGAGAAGAGAAGACGACGAGGCGGTATGAACGACGTTGGTTTGGTTTCTCAAGACCAAAACACGAGATGAAACGACGCGACGATTTGAAAGACGATATGCGATGCTAATGAGTGCCATCCTTATCATATGACGGACTATAACTGTTTCAATTGTACATAGTTGTAAATAATGAATCTTCAAAATGTAAACTTAATCCTGATAATATAACGAATTAGATTGATTAACTGTGTATTCTTTTATGGAATCAATCACTCTTGCTTGATGACTGCCTACAGATTTTGTGTCTGTCACATATATGTGACGTCGGGCTCTGTGTAAGAAACGGCTGTGTCACATATATTTGACGGTTTGTAGCGAAGTAATTAATAAAAGTAACATCTCTCCAGTAAATTGAGTAGTTACGAATTAGAGACATGTTTTTTGTTGCATAAATTCATCCAATAATGCATGTCCGTGTAATGTGATTTCCTAGTGCGCGTAACATATTCCCAGCGTTTTATGAAAGCTCAATGTATTTTTATGATGTCATCTCAAGACTACAATAGTTAAAAAGTACTGTCAACTTGAGTTGTCACTCAGCATAGTCCAACCTTTCCTTACCTGAAAAGACAGCTGAAAAGTGTACGCTTTCACATGGAATCATTTGTGGTATATCTACAATACCCATGGATTTCTATCATAAAATATATTTTTTCTTCAATTATTTATGGTTATTTTGTTTTTATTAGGTAATTAATAATTTTAAAAACTTTACCGCGAGTATCGCCAGTATAATGTTCCTTAATTAATAAATACAAATAGGAAATGTTAAAAATTCATCTGTTCTTTGCAATCGTTTTTGGCATTTAGACTGCATTGCCGTGGCAATAACGTTATAATAGGATCGCGTGACGAGTCTCTCACTCAGATCCATCAGAGATCGCCCAAACATGTCTTCGATTTCGTCATTGAAACTAACATATCCAGGCGTGCCAACGGTTAAAAAAATTATATTTGCAGGCAATTGTAGTAACTCTGAAATAATAAAACTATGTTTAATTTTAATCTTCTAAATTAATCTCTCAATTTGATTACTAATGGCTTAGTGTGCTATTGCCATAGCTGACACACATGAATCGGAGAAAGGCGACTGTGAGTTCTATCCTCTGGATGTAGTCTTAATTAGTGTTATTCAAAAAGTGGTGCGAAATACAAATGTGAGCCATTTTCCAAAACACATTCCCCAGGCAGGCAATTACCCCCTCCCCTTCAAAATATCAGAGTTAAGTCCGACCACAGGGTTTACCTAGGTGCTCGCGAAGATCGCTCTGACAAAGGATCTTGTTTAAATCTATTCTGGACAACTTCACCTTCATCAAGAGTCCTTTCATCATAGACGTGGCTAGATATGAGACTAACTTGGATTAAAATTTCCATCATCACTCTTTTCATTTAAAATGAAAATTGCAGTAGGACTGAACATGTGGGTACTCGTGACTTGGTACATGTAAAATTCCTCGACGCCAATCTGATGTGGCATACAAATTATGGAAGTGGAGTCCCGGCCCAGCTGTGCCTTCGTCATAACGGCACTTCCCAAATTTTCGAGGTCTATCTCAAAATATCTAAACCAAAACAAGATGTAAGTCGTGCTACTGATCGTTTCAAAATGCTAAGACTAGCACTGTTGGACGATTTTACTCCGGAAAGAGGTGACTGGCAATGAGTAAAGTGAGCACACTTCCGAAGTTCTTTGTTAGGTCACGCAAAGTGAAATGTAAACATCTCCTCCTCCATTTTTCACTTCACCCCTATTTTGGCGAAATCATCTCCGCCTGGTGCTTGTGCAAAAGCTCGGAAAGTTTCGGAATCCGAGAATCATCAAAGAGTCTTTTAGCGTATTATCTGTTTAAGCATTAGTTTCCAAACGAAACGTAATTCTTTGATTTATCCCTACCATTTTCCTATTGATCCGATAAATTGCCGATTGAGTAAGATATCACAGACGGCGGATATTGATTAACTAGTAAACTAGATTGGTTTCCAAAATTATGTCTCTGGTTGAAGGACTTTCTACACAATAACAGAAGACATGTAACAGTAATTTAACGCTTTAACACTCAGTATTCTTTAATATCTTAAATTTCCTCACTTTTCGCATCAGTCGAATTTCAGTATCCAATATCTCGGAATAAATGGCGAAAACAAAGCACTACCCATCAGAAATCCAGTCAATCAGGGGTCCACCAGAGCAATAAACTTT
The DNA here is from genome assembly GCA_013235015.1 of Araneus ventricosus. Lineage (NCBI taxonomy): Eukaryota > Metazoa > Arthropoda > Arachnida > Araneae > Araneidae > Araneus > Araneus ventricosus. The sequence goes on along the minus strand of BGPR01001625.1, from coordinate 178,992 downwards.
GTGAGGTACTTCTACGCTTGATTACTTTCTGAATCGATCATAAAATCGATATTCATTAAAGGTTTATCTAGAAAATAGATTTTCCCCAGTAACTGAATCTTAAAGAATTCAGTTCAGGTAAAATTAAATTCTGTCCAATACAGTATAGTTTCTCTATAGCGTACAGTAAGATTTCTCCCATTTTCCTTTATTTTGTAATTAAAATATATTCCGTTTTCAAAAAAAGTGTTCGAAGGATATTTTCTGCTACACATTTTAGGCTGATAATCCATAGATGTTTGTGATCTTTCAATGCTTCAGCCAACAGACTTGTTTTCCCCTTGATTTACGAATTACTTAACCTCTATTTGGATCACACATTCTGTTTGGGACATTTATTGTTATTTCAAATCAGATTAGAATGAAAAGAATATGAGATACATAATTGTATCCATTGATTTGATACATAAGAGTGAAGATTTGAATGGGTTAGGTGTTCTTATATGTATTTGAAATGTTTACGTTCTAATGTGAGATATTGAGAACTTATGTTCTAATTCACATTAAAATAAAGGACTCTTGAAGATATAAATGTGTCCATGTGATTAATTGTTGCTTTGATTTAAATACAAGATTTCAATATCAAGAAATTTTCCTATTCACTCACTGAATTCATAATTCAGATCGATTCTTGTGATACATAACTGTGTCAATTATTAATTGTTGCTTTGGATTTAAATACAATTTCAATATCAAGTCTTCTTATTCAGTCCACGAGATTCATAATTCTAATCCATTATTGAGATACATAATGTGTTCAATTATTAATTTTGCTTTTGATTTAAATACAGATTTCAATATAAAATTTTCTATTCACTCCACTAGATTCATAATTCAATCATTCTTGAGATACATAGCTTTGTGTCAATTATTAATTGTTGCTTTGATTTAAATACAGATTTCAATATCAAGTCTTCTTATTCAGTCCACGAGATTCATAATTCAATCCATTATTGAGATACATAAATGTGTTCAATTATTAATGGTTGCTTTGCTTTGAAGGTGCAATATCAGAGTTTTCTTATTCAATCCACAGTGCACATGCCATTGTATACGAGAGAGTAAAACGAAGTATAAAAATTTACTCGGGAATTCAAACTCTGTCTTCAAAATACACCCCGGAACACTCAGGTTACAAATTATTTATACAAACGTTTAGATCAGGTTGATAAGATGAAGAAATAATCGTAAAACCACGCCTCGAAACATCAAAAAGAGCAATATCATCATGCGATAGAACGGTGTCTCGTTTACTGCTTCACACTGTAGCTAGTGCAGAAGAGTATGCGTCATGCTATGTGGTCTAGAAGCTAGCAGATACGTGTCAAATAGATGCAAAGTTATCATCTTCAGAAGGAAAATTTTGGAGAAGGAGTGGATTTTCTGTCACATCTGGCAAAATGAGTTTAAAAAAAGAAATGCATGGCACTCGAAAGGTTTCAGCAGTGTGGTGGAGAGGTATGAAGAAGGGAGGAGTGCAGATTATCTCATATTTTTTTGTTTTGGGATGGTCAGTTTTCCAGGTCGCCTTGTATATGATAGTTTTTTAACAATTAACCCTAAATTGATATACCAATATTAACCTAAAAAACATGTGTTGAAAACAGGAATACAATAATTCACAAAAATTAAATCGAAATAAAGGATTTTATATTTTTACAATAAGAAAAATAGATAGTCATAAATCTCAGCCTTCTCCAGAATATCGACATTTTCTTTTTTTCCGTGGATTTATTTCTCTCATCCTTGTTGATCCTAAATTGTTTTTTGTAGAAAATTAGTTCATCTAACCCCAATTCGGTCCAAAGTTCTTCATCGGTTTTGGAGGCTCCTAATTACTTGAGTCCAGGCCTCGATTTTACTAGGTCTGTAATATTTTTCCCACTTTTCACAGGCCACTTTCTTTCACCTATCTGGGTATCTGTCTCTCTAAGGGCTCTCCTTGAACCAATATCTGAGGAAAGAAGCTTCTTCAACAATTTTCTTCATCTCATTGGAAACTAAAATATTGAGAATCAAAGAAGAGCCTCCGAATTTTCGCAATATTCACAGTCTCAGCTGTAAGCCTGCTTTCAGGAAGGTTTCGAGACTACTGCTACTCTAGGCTATTTGAAGTTGCATGAAGTCTACATTGATAGGTGGAGATTACCAGTTCTCAGCAGCACCTTCATTTTCAGCATTTTAAGCTAGATAGGACCCGTTTTCAAACGGTTCCGAGTTGCCAAGTGGTAAAAAGAGTGCAAAGGGGCATCTTTGAAAAAGCGTGTTTGTGAATAAGAATATAGATGGCTGCTTTAGCAGCTGAACAATTTAAGCAAGTGACGTACTTTCACATATTGGAAGAGTCCTGAGAATTTTGAACCTTTATCAATGAGTCAAATAATTTGTTGTATGCTTTAAATGGCTGTCCACCATCTTTTCCTGACATCATTCGTACGGTTTCTGGTTCCGATAATTTCTGGAAGATGCAGGTGCATTGGAAACAATTGAAGTTCAGCAAGACTAAAGGCAGCATCCAATTTACATCAGCGACATATCACGGGTCATAACTGATAGTCAAAGACGTATATCAGTCATCTACTTCAAATACCGCATAATATACTTATCAATCTGTAATGACTCATTAACGTCTGACACTGTTTTCATGAAATAAATTCGTTTTAACAGGATTGTATTTTCTTTCTCTATGGAAATAGCTGCAAACCAACATCTATATGATGAACATGATTAATTACTGTACAGACCCGTTAACCAGACTAAAGGGAGGAAAGCCGTTTCGGATAGCGATTTTTACTGTTAAGACATGAACATCTATTACTATTTTATGTATAATTACAGTATATAATTCTGAAATGTTTTGAATATAAAACGAATTAAAAACTCTCTTTATAGGCTAGACTTCCATTCTTTATTAATGTTTACCCACCGCCGGGCACGATATTCGCAATTACGAGTTCGGGCGCAACGCGCCTGACATGCGCAGGTAAACAATATCGTCATTAATATTGTTAATAACCATGAATTTTAATTTTAGCATTCTAAAATTAATCACTGACCTTTTTGGAGAGGCTTAAAAAATGTTGGAATATCGTTGAAAAAAAGTCTCGCCTTCGCGATTATTTCTATGCATTACATTACGTGTTTTATGGATTTGCGATTTCAGAGGCACTTCCGATAAACCGAGTTTTGGTTAACTCGAGTTCGGTAAACCTTGGTTTTACTGTGCACGAATATGGCTTGTTTAAAATGTGCATGTACTAATTTTGGTATCAATCAATACGAGTATCAGCTGCAGCCGCAGAATACTCTTAACAGCTAGCTTATTTTATGCTCCCCTGTATCTGAAATTAATATTTATTTTTTATTCTCTTACATTAATGAATTCTTGGGAGAAACAACCCTTTAGTCCGAAATTCAAGATAATTTCCGACCTAGCGAAACCATCCGGTGATCTGAGTGACGGTCCCTGCAATAGCTGGAGTACTATCGAAGCCAAGTCGATAGTATCGGGTTTTCGGAACTATAGACTGAAACAATCGATAGTATAAACTTTCTCAAAACTATCGATTATATCGATAGTTTTTTCCCGGGCAATACTATCATTTTCAGTCGATAGTTTTAAACTCGACTGGTTTCGACTGGAACGTTCGATACTTTCAAAACTATCGACTGAAACAATCAATTGGAACTATTGATAGTTTCAAAACCATAGACTGAAACTATCGATAGTTTCTAAAATATCGACTGTAAGAACACCTATCGATAGTATCGCCTGGGAGAAAACTATTGATACTATCAATTTCTGAATTGTAAAGTTATCG
>BGPR01001625.1:144685-175122 GCA_013235015.1 Araneus ventricosus | reverse complement strand
AAAAAAGTCTCGCCTTCGCGATTATTTCTATGCATTACATTACGTGTTTTATGGATTTGCGATTTCAGAGGCACTTCCGATAAACCGAGTTTTGGTTAACTCGAGTTCGGTAAACCTTGGTTTTACTGTGCACGAATATGGCTTGTTTAAAATGTGCATGTACTAATTTTGGTATCAATCAATACGAGTATCAGCTGCAGCCGCAGAATACTCTTAACAGCTAGCTTATTTTATGCTCCCCTGTATCTGAAATTAATATTTATTTTTTATTCTCTTACATTAATGAATTCTTGGGAGAAACAACCCTTTAGTCCGAAATTCAAGATAATTTCCGACCTAGCGAAACCATCCGGTGATCTGAGTGACGGTCCCTGCAATAGCTGGAGTACTATCGAAGCCAAGTCGATAGTATCGGGTTTTCGGAACTATAGACTGAAACAATCGATAGTATAAACTTTCTCAAAACTATCGATTATATCGATAGTTTTTTCCCGGGCAATACTATCATTTTCAGTCGATAGTTTTAAACTCGACTGGTTTCGACTGGAACGTTCGATACTTTCAAAACTATCGACTGAAACAATCAATTGGAACTATTGATAGTTTCAAAACCATAGACTGAAACTATCGATAGTTTCTAAAATATCGACTGTAAGAACACCTATCGATAGTATCGCCTGGGAGAAAACTATTGATACTATCAATTTCTGAATTGTAAAGTTATCGGCAGTATCGATATCGAAGTGATCAGAAGTTATCGATAGTATCGATGGCTTCAATAATTTTGAAGCTATCAATAGTTCAGTTGATAGTTTTCTCAAACTATCGACTGCACTATCGATAGTTGAACTATCGATGTTTAAGGAACACTATCGAGTGCTGAGGCTGGAATCCTAATGGCCTCCACCGTCCACGGTCCGTAGGAGGCACACACTATCATTGGCGGAAGGCAAGCCCCAATCATTAATGTACCCACCAGGGAAGCGATATCCCGCTTACTTATCAGGCGGCTTCTCATCCACTTACTAGTGTAGCCCCCTCCCAATTGGACAAAATTAAGGATAAAAATCAGAACTTAAATACTTTGCATGCAAAAGTAAGCGTAATTAAGAAAACGTTAAGGATCTCTGCGTTATTAGTTACATTGATCAAATAACTTATTAATAATTTTCTGTTGTTCCAAAGTTTATAATGCTATTATATGATAGGAGGGAAATAAAATTTTTATTTTATTTTATTTCTATTTTCTGTTAAAATTTCTGTTTTATTTAATTAAGTAACTCTATTAAATGCAGATAGCATTAGATATCTATAAACTGAAGATATTTATATATTATTATTTTGTGATCCTTAAAGAAGAGGATGATTACTTTCATTTTACAACCCATAATTGTTTGTCATAATGTAGAACAGTAAAACCCCGGTTAACCTAACTCGGGTAAACCGATATCCGGGTTATCGGAAATGCCTCTACATCGCAAATCCGAAAAACACATGCTGTACTGCACAGAAATAAACGAAACGCGACTTTTTTGCAACGATATCCGCAATTTCTTTTTCTTTTGAGCCTCACCAAGAAGGTCAATGATTAATTTTAGAACGCTAAAATTAAAAAATGGCTATTGACAATATTAATTACGATATTGTTTACATGTGCCTGTCAGGAGCATCGAGCCCGACGGAAGGTTAACTTTAATAAAGAACCTAAGTGTAGCCTACAAAGAGAGTTTTGAATTCGTTTAACAATCAAAACATTTCAGAATTACATACTGTAATTAGACACAAAATAATAGTAATAGATGTTGTTGGCTTAACCGAGAAAATCTTTAACTGAAACGGCTTCCCCTCTTTATTTCGGTTAATCGGGATTGTACTGCATTTCAATTTTGGATGAAAAAAGCAAATTTCAAAACATAAGTTGTTGTTGTTTCTGAAACAAAAAAATTATGAAACCAATTATCATTCCCCAACTAAAATCCAATCTCATCTTTGTGTGTCACCAACGCTCAAATCTCGACTGAAATTTTAATTTTATTCATAAATATCTTTTTTTTTTAATTTTTCAACATATCTGCTCGACTTCAACTCGCCGAAGATGATGACACGGGAAAATACAAACATTTTGACATTCATCGAAATTTGGTAGAAATCAAGCAATATCGAAAAAAACTCCTCAAGTACCCCCTACCTCAAATCGTTGGAAATAAATTGGTAAGGAGCAATCTAGGCAAGCTGTTGTCATGGTTACAGACCAGAGGAGTGGGAATGAAAACGGACATCGGTTATGTTGTTTGACTTCCAGATAACACTTCAGTCACTTTTTTTATTTGGATGAAATATGATTTACTTATCGATTGTCAAACGAAAAGAAATAATCATTGAAAGAGATGCTAATCTAAATATTTTCAATATTTATTTCAAGTGATTGAATCGATTAATTAATGCTGTTATATTTGTTTGCATTATAAAATAAAAATAGTTATTTTATTATTTGATAAGATAATTAGTTTTATTACGAAGGGTGGTCATAATTTATTGGACACATTTCAAAAATTGATTTTAAAAAGATCGACGTAAGGCTGTCTCTGCGAAACGGCCGCTGGGATTGAGGAGAGTAGACTTACTTACCTTAGTCAACTGTGACTTTCTGATACTAAAGTAGCTGTATGTGACTATTAACTCTATTGTCTAGTGTGACTATGTGACTCTATCTATGTAAAATTCTTAGTGGTTTTCACCAACTTTGCAACTCGACTGTAACTAAACCGTAATTGCAAATTATAAAATTATTTTTGCAACCTTCAATGCCTACCTTTCTCTGTTAAATAAAATGAAATCCAACTCTTTATGCTATTTGGTTGCGGAGCTATAAGCGTTTAACTTTAGAACGAAATTCGAAGTATTTCAACAATTCTTGAGTAATATTTCGCGCTATCCATGAATGATTTGCCTTTATCTGCGTGCGAGAGCATTGGTCGCTGTGACGTCATCAAGCTTTTCAGTGATTTTAACCAAATTTGCAGCTTGACTGTGACTAAACCGTAATTCCAAATTATCAAATTCTTTTTGCAAACTTCAATGTCGTCCTGTCTCTGTTAAATGAAACTAAAACCAACTCTCTATGTTATTTGGTTGTGGAACTATAAACGTTTAAAAATACCACGAAAAGCGTCATACTTTTTTACTTTCCCAATACACCATTAGACCACTATGGAGAGACGTAAGTCTACGTCAGAAACCTATAATGTAGCTACTTCGTTTTTGTTTTAAATAAGTTAATAATAAACCTTATTTTTCAGACAGGTAACGCGCCATTACGGCGCACTAAATCTGCGCAATCCAATGGAAGTGTCAAAATGCCTACCGTGCAGCAGAAGGTACTTCTCTGGTTCCACGTAAGCAAATCAACTGTCAAAGAATTATTCGGTTAGAGTATCGAAATTGTCAGACTTCAAGTGAGATCTCCATTAAGCGTCGTTATGAGCAATTAAGGAATGAAAGTCTCTCTCACTGATGCACATTTCCTACTCTCTTTTATTTCTCATACCAACGTTTGATGAAGTTCTTACTTGAAGACTGACAATTTCGATACTCTAACCGAATAATTCTTTCACAATTGATTTGCTTACGTGGAACCACAGATGTGCCTTCTGCTGCTCGGTAGCCATTTTGGCACGCGTTCGATTGCGCACATTTAGTGCGCCGTAACGGCGCGATACCTATCTGAAAAACAACTTTTTAAGCTACATTCTCATATAAAAAAAGTAGTTATATTGTAGGATTTTATTTATTAACCGTTTGAGCCGCACTCAAACGGTTAAGTTTTGAAATGGGTCCAGTAATTTATGACCATCCTGTATAACAGACCAAGACAGAAAGCATGAATATAAATTTTTTTTAATTCTCAAGATAGAGAATGTTAGATGAGGAATTGGAAATAGTTTGGTTGTTTACAAACTATGATGAACAACACAAGTTATAAGTTCAGCTATTTTCTGTGCTGTATCTGTCCAGTATAAACAGTTACTAAGTGCTTCGAGTTATTTATTTAAATTTCGAGTTAATATAATTCTTTTTTGTATACAGAATATAAATTCTCTATTTAATTACTTATTGCTTTTTTCCATTACTGAAGAATAGATATATAAAAAAATTATATGTTTTTAGATTTTGACTTTTTTTGTAAATACTAAAATTATTGTTCATTATTCTAAGCTCATAAATGTCACTAAAGTCAGTTTCGCTATTTTGAGCCATACTTAAAATAGTAATAATAAATTACGTGATAAAATATAGAAACAGAAAATGACGACGTTAGTCGTAAATCCTTGAAATAATGGTTTGTAGTCAAGTGAAAAATGCTAAAAAAATCGTGATATGACCGAAACAATAATTCAAAATGACTGCACATTTTTTAAAAAATAATATTTTCTGTAATACTTTTGATGAAATAAAAATAGGATAAAAATTTGGTGGTTCTGAGCAAAGCAAGCAAGTTTTTGTAAGATTTATCTCCCACTGTAGTCTCAAAAAGTTGCATTAAGTACATTTAACTTAATGAGTTACAAGATATAGTAAAAAGCGGTCAATTTTATATTTCTTCAAAGTACAATTCAAAATTCTCATTTTCTGAAAATTTGTTGTATTATGTGTTAATATTTGTTGTATTATGTGTGTAATTTGTTGTATTATTTTCTAATGCTTTAATTTACTATTCATTAAACAAAATAAATAAAAATATTTTGGTAAATGTTCAGCTTCAACGTTACTCTTTGCGATGTACCTTCTCAGCTTATTCTTCATTTGTTTTAATTGCGGTGGCTTATTTATTATAAAATATGGTCGATTATCTCGTTTTACATTTTGTGTTATAACGTTTTCTACAGAATCAGAAATCCACTTGTATTTTTAGAGGTTTCCATAAGAATATGTCTGATTATTGCAACTTATCGAATTAATGAAAATGACTCCCTATAATTTAAAGAGAAGTTTAGGTTTATGATTATCTTTGTAAAATCTACATATTTATCCACAAACATTATAAGGCTAAGCGCATACAGGCAATTCCTTCCGCAACTAAACAGTTTAGTCGGATTGCCTGCACCGCGCGATTTCACGGCGAGTAAACTGTTTAGTTGCGACGGGTGCGCATACATGCGATTTTTAATCTCTTTCGATTCTCCATTTTTGGATGCTCTGGCTGTCTTTTCACGCACTGCGCACGCGCTGCGAGCTCCAAAATGATTTTTTTTATAGTGATACAATTTAGTTTTTCTCAAATTCATTTTCAGCTCACGAAGCTATCATTTCAATGATTAGACTGGATGGTGAACTTTCGTTTTCATTGATTTCTTTCTTTATCAAATGCTTTGATGATCATTACTAGTAATAGGCGAGTTCTGTACATAAGCCTATAATTCGAATTTATTAGGTTAATTTTAGGTCAAAACTGAAATCGTGCTCATTTCTGAATTGTTTTCGTTAGTTAAATACGTCCGTATCTTTTAAGTGCCAGCGAATTATCTTTAAGGCCTATAATTAACTCAAGAACTCGCTCTTAGCTCCTGTTCTATGTATTTAATTAAAAAATAATTACTCAATTTTTGCACTCTAGGTGCTGTACATATATTTCTTTATTTAAATTGCTTTTTTATTTATTGGAATAACTAATATTGCTTTATACATCGAAATTATTTACTGTTTATTAATTAATTACGTAATATTCATTAAAACTTTAAAATAAATCTTTATCTCTTGTGTTTGTTTTTAAACCCAATTTTTCTTAATTCGAACTTTTGGATACATCTAATTTTCATTGTGGATCCCTCAGTTTCAAATTAACCAAATTTGAATTTGATATCAATATTCAATTTACAAATAGTTCGCGGAACAATTTATCAAAGTACATCAGTTTTTTCAGAGTAAAGCAGCCGACTACTACTCTACTGATAATAAAGGAGAATGTGTGTGTGTGTCTTGGCGCTCTACAGGTCAGACCACTGGACTTAGAGCCACTAAATTTGGCACAAACATACTTTGGAGGGTGGGAATGTGCACCTCGGAGCCCTTTTTAAAAATTTTAATTAGAATTTTAATTAAATATTAAGCGAAATTTTGGCGTTTTTCCTTTATAACTTCCGAAAATATTACAGCATAACGCCATCTTGAAAGTGCAAAAAATTACCTTTTCAATGATATCAATTAAGTTGCCGTACAATATTTTCTCTAATTTTAATGAATTTTTAAAAATATTTTTTGGCATAATTTACTACAATACTTTTCATTGTTGCAACGCAATTCAAACCGTTTTCATTGTTTAAACAAACATTTAATTGCGTGTTTCTCCATCATTGTTGAAAGATAAGGCAATATCTTAATGTTTAATGCTATGTTTTAATCAGCACATTTTCATCCAGTTAATATGAGGCTGGAAGTAAAATGTGCCGCGCCATTTTAAAGTTAAAATCTAATATATATTTTGCAAGAGGAATAAGAGTGAAGTTGATGCCAACAATGTGCAGTTTGATGTTGCATGACACAGCCAGTCACTTGACTCTATTAGGGACGTTCATGCAGACAACGAACAGAACAGGTGTAAATCTACTGAAAGAACATGGATTAAATGTCTATCACAATTTGAAATTGTTAAGGGAACCATGTATATTAAATTATGCATAAGAGATTCCATTGAAATTATATTCCCGGTGAACAAGCTAGTCGCCGAAGATGGTTAGTACACAATGAATACGAAAAACATAGAATGCGACACGATTCTAAATATCACTAGCTCATTCCAAAAAGCGCACATCACTATAATTAAAATATTTTGTCTATTATTGAAGTATATTGAGTAAATAAATGTTTAATATTTAACAAATGTTAAAAAATTTTTTTTCATAGTTTTCAAATGTTTATAGCACAGGTCACATGAGTTAGATTAAGTTTGCCCAAGTGACAGCTTCTCTTGTGACTCAACATTTTTTTTCACTCAAATTTTGAAACGTAAAATGACTACGTTTTCATTGAAGTCTTTTAAAAAGTCCTATTCAATGATATCTCATTCATCGCTTAGTTGAGAAAAAGGGATGTTGACAAAGAGAGATGCATAATATAAAGGATAAAATTAAAATTACTGATTTCAAAGCATCTAAAATATCAACTAAGAAAATACCAATTATTCTAATTAAAATTATGTAATAAAACACATGCATTATTAATAAAAATGGAGTAAAAATTATTAAAAGTATGCAAATTTATCATTTATTTTAAAAGTAATAACTGTTAATAAATATTGCGCAAGCCTTCTTTCTATACACTCAATCAATAATTCCATATCAATCCTAATAATCTCAGCCATTTTTAGAGCTAAATTATTTTAAGAATAGCGCACGCTTCTTTAAAACGCCGTTAAATAAAGCTTCGCGCCAATTTCTGAGCTCGCTTTGTGACCTTCACCCCTTGAATGAACAGAGCAGAGCAACTGTTTAGTTGAATGTATGCGCACTCCAGTAGAAACCCATGTACTTTACGATAGTTGTGCGATTCTTTAATCAAAAGACGATCGCTGTGGTTTTACGACTGTTTAGTTGCCGAACTATAAAAGTTGCATGTATGCGCACTCTAACTTGAGCCCATGGTCTTTTAACATGCAACTAAACTGTTGCCCGATTAATAATTGCATGTATGCGCATAGCCTAATAGTTTTATAATTTTATACTACGATAACTGTTAGCTGAAAACTGTAAATTATATATTTTTATAAATTATTATGGCAGTATTTTATTTATTGCTTAAATTTTATTTGTTGTTAATCTCTAAGATTTATTTTGAATAGAGGAGTCCAGACAGTCATTTTTCGAAGAAATATAAATTGAACGTCTACTTTGATGAATATGCTTGAGGATAATAAGATTTATTCTTTATAAACTAAATTAAGATTCAATTCTTTAAATTTATTTTGTTATGTTGAGTTTTGGAAACTAATGAAATGATCTGTTTGATTCTCACGTAATTATATCAAGTTTTCAACTTTATTCTCCTGTGTTACGTTTTGGATTCTTTCCAGTGGATTAGTATTCTTAGCAATTTATTTGATGTCAACAAAGATGATTTAATGTGACCAACGTACCAATGATTTAATGTGACCAAAGATGACCAATGTACCATGATTGTTGAAGTATTACTTCTGTAATCATGTTAGAAAGAATGAAATCAACATGAATCAATCATTTATGAAAAGAATTGCATCTGATTTTAAAAATGTCACCAGTCAATATTTGAATCGACTGATTTTCCTTAATCCTATTAATATCCTTGCAAGTAGAACTCGACAGTTAGAGCTAATGTATTTTAAATAACGAAAAGAATGAATTAATATTAAGACATTTTAAATGTTAGGGTATTTTTCTTTTGCTATGTTTCTCCATAAAAGTCGTCGCTCAAGCATTTTTTCTTCTAATATGCATACTGGCCATTGGCGATGAACACCAAAATTGATGTTCAAAGGAGTCTTTTGCATAGAAGTCCCCTTCTAACATCATACGCAAATTTTGATGCTTTATTACAACATGACTGTGAATGGCAGAATTTCAGGTTTTATACTAAACGATGCAGCTACCTTCATCAAATCAAAAACGCAAAAAAAAGTAATTCCGGCCGAGTATGCAAAACTCCCCTTTTAAAATCAAACGGTTCATTTTAATCCTTAACTTTCCTCAAAATGAGAATTCCTCAGCATTCATAAAAATATATATTAGTTCGTGTAGACAAAATAAGAAGAGAAAATACATGGTTTATTCAACGGAATGAAAATTCTGCATAATAACGTTCTGGAGACGGATGATGTTCTCGGAAACTTATAATGATTTTTCTGTGTGTATATTTTCTTCTCAGTTCCTATAGAGATGTTACTCGATGAACCTGAAAACGATCCGCTGACGGTTCGAAAATTGAAATGTCAAAAACAGTTGCGATAGAATGTTATGGAAATCACTTTTCTACTTCATAATCGTTCAAAATGGATGTTTTAGGTACACTTTCCATTACTTTTACTTAACACAGAATTTTTACTTTCTTTCTCTTTACATTCAAACTTCAAAGGATTTGTTTAACTACTTCTACATGTTCCTTAATTTTAATGTTGAGTTTTATTTTTGATATTGAATTACCTTCATACTTTTAAGGACTATATTTATGTTAATGGATAAAATATCATTCCTTTAAAATGGAATTTTTGTTTGAATTGATGTAAACGAAATAAAATAATAAATGTGCAATCAAAGAAATAATGCTTTTGGGGGCTCTATATTAGAAATACATTAGGAATACATTCAGAACTGTTTAATTGAGCGTAATAATTCATCGTGTAGCTTTCTGTTAATGTCGACTTAAATCGACATTGTCTATAAAGTTTTTGAATTTCCATTTAATTGAGTAGAATTCTTACTTCATTACTTTCACTAATGGTTTTATAAGTGGTGCATTTTATTGGTATATTTGGTGCATTTTATTACGTGTTCTTTATTTTTAACCTACTATTTGTTAAGTATTCCATAGAATTCTTTAAAACACAAAATCTCTTGAAAATCAGAGATTAAATTAGTGAAGAATATAATAATAAATCCCTATTTTCAGTTTTAATAAAATCACTTTCTTAAAACCATTTTTCATCTAATATGTTTTGCTTTGTCAACAAAATTTGCTTTTTCTATTATACATACTGCGCTTATCCATAAAAAAATGGTCAAAATACACAAGAAAAGCTTAAAATATCAATTCTGAATATAATGTTCAAAAATACAAGTATTTTTGTAGTCAGTTGGCCTTTATCTTGTTCACTATCGAACATGGATACATTTTTCTGTCACGGCAAAGCTAAAATTTATCGTCTGTCTAAACAGGAGAGGAATCAAATAACCGAATTCATATATGGACAAATTTTATGTTTTGTTTATTTTGGGCTCACAGAACTTCCGTCCACACGATCCACTTCCGTTTCCCGGTAACCCTCAGATTTAAGCAATCGCCAAATCCATTTGGATACTGTGTCAAAATTTAACCGCCAATGATTATCTAAATCATTTGGTTAAAATTTAACGGGCAAACAAGCCTTTGAAATTGCCAGAAAAGAGCGATAACGAATAATTATGACAACCTTTCTACGATTTGACGCACTTATTTTAAGTAAACATTGAGAGCTACAGCAATAGGAATATCATATTTAATATTTTCAAAGATCCTTAAGCCATAACATAAAAAAACTTTACTTTAAACATTAATTAACATCTTCAAACACAGTGTTGAAATTTAGAAGACTCTCATTGATGAAACATTAAAATGTAAGTCGGTCGGTATAGCAGAAATTCTACATTACCCCAAATAAACAAAACAGAAAACTCGCCATAAAGAATACTAAAAAAAATTATTTTAATTAAAACAATTTTTATAAATTTTCATTATGGTTTAGACAACTTCTTTCCTGTTTACAATTCATCTAAAATATCAATATTTTGAATCTGAAGTTTAATAATATAGATATGTTTTCCGGTGAATGTCACATTTGTTAATTAAAGTTTGCCTTAATATTTTTCCCTATCGAGCTTGGATTCACTTTTCTTTAAAGGAAAAATGAAAACTTTTCATTTAGCCAAACACAAAAGAGGGAATAAAAAAACTTAACCGGAACTTCTCTAAAAAGAAATCTAGAAAGTATTTTAATTAAAAAATCATTATGAATTTTTATTGGGTTTTATGCTGCTTCTTTTTGTATTGGTCATTTCATGACTGACAATGTATCTCGTTAATAATGCACAAAAAAAATAACATTTCTTTATTAGTGATGAACTAAATATTTTTCACACTTCATTCTTTTTCATAATATCCCCGGAAAGTGTATGGTCCAATTACAACGAAGATTCTTAACGTTTCCTGACATTTAATCAACAACAAGCAAGGCAAAATACGATTGAACATTTTACTCTTCTAGGAGGTTTCCTATTGGATTAGTAAGCTGTTGTTAGTTGGATTTAAATTCAGTATTTTGGTAAATTATCACAAAATAAATGTTGCTTTCATTCTGCCTTTATGTACTGTTACATGAAATATAATTTTACTAGAGCGATCGTACACCTGGCACCACAAAAATGTACTTGAGATATATTTCCCTTTTCTAATTATATGAAAAAGAACAGAATAAAGTAAAAGAAAAGAACAATAAATTGAATGAAAAATCTCTGTAAAATTACACTTTTATTAGAGACCTAAAAAGATAATTTTTTAAATTTAATTATTTTCTACTTTTATATTCTTTAATTTACATGGCATTATTCGTTGATCTATCAATAAATTAAAGTTCTCTTGTCTCATGGTTTCACGTGGTGGAAGGTAAGCACTGCAAACAGTAATGTGTGTTTTGAAATAGATTTGCTCCGCCACAGCCTAAAACAATCTTTATAGAGGTAGAATCAATTTATTAACCCTTTATTTAACGAATAAACTTAGCAGCAACTTTTGAATTTTATTTTGGAATCATTAGATACGTTTCAATCAGAATAACCCCAGGAAAGATGAAAAACTTTGTTAATTTAATAAAATAATTTAATTAATTTGATTAATAATTTAAAAATTTAATTTTTGTCTTCATCTGCCATCTACTGTTAGCTGTCGGAACTACATTCCGCGTGTTCATGTGAATACTGTCAGGAAAAACGGTCAAATTACGAAGATATAAGAGTGATTAACGTAGTACTTTTAAGTATTGTCGGGTAATAGAGGGTTAAAACAATAGATTAACTGATAATGAAACTCTGAAAATAATAAAATAGTGTATTGTTTTTTAGAACACAAAAGTTCTAGTACATCAGGAAATGTGTGGAATATCGATTACGAAATTCCATATTTACAAACGTGAAACAATCAAATTATATAAAAGGGTATGAAAAAACGGCTGTGTTTTAAAAAGTGAATTGGGGAACATTTAAGAAATATCATCTCATAATCGAGATTATTCAAAATTGCCTGTTTGGGACAGAAAAAACAAAATTTTGGAGTGAATAAATTGTTTTAAATAATTTTTAAAAACAATCTAGCGTTTCATTGAACTTAAAAGCATATTCACTGCCCCATTATTACATCTGACTATCATTATTCATAGAAAAAGTCGACGTAATTTCTTCATTGGTTATTTTTTTTATTTAATGGAAACAAAAGCTATCGAGCTTTAGTTACCCATTACAATCTACAGATAACAATTGCAAATCAAAACTTATCTAAACCTGCGAACGCTAAAACACATCTAAAGACAACACATTTTACTGGAGAACATCAAGATAAGCGAAACTAAATGACTCAAAAGCAACTAAAAGAAACATTCCTCTAAGCGTGCAGGCTAATTCGATTAAGGTCTTAAAGTACGAAATCGCAAAAGCTATAAATGGATCGGCCCTTTTAAAAATAAACTTCCAAAATCAAGGAAACACTGAAGCATAGTTTTTATATCAAAGCTAAAGTCTCTCAGCTAAAAATAATTCAATTCACCCAACTGGTGCTTCCAGTCAAAGAAATTAATGGTAACGGAGAACATTGAGTTATCTGGAATCTTTTGACGCAGTAAATGAAATTAAGCTGTGAAGATGTAACTGGAAACCCGACGAAGATTTAGCGGGTTTGGAATTCGAAACTGATTAATTCAGAGAATGTACTTGCTTAGTTTCTTAGCAATTAGCAGTTACTAATTATTTTAGGTTTATTAAGGCAAAGTGCTTCGCGAAACATTATGAATCGTATTTAACCCATTTTCTGCCAAAATTCTATTATTTCACTTTTTCAAAAATAAATTATATTAATATACTAACATGAATGTAATATGAAAGAAAAAGCTATTTCTGAATTAATTTTTTTAATTAAACTAATTAATTAACTTTTAATTAGAATTAATTATCTTTTTAATTAGAACAAAAATTATTTTTATAGGATCTGTACCTTTTATAGCAGTCATCCTAACTTTCATATGCAACAATCAAAGCTAAAAATTGCAAAGTTTATGTGAAAGTAATTAGAAAACAAGCGTCCTAAGAAAGGGACAATTGCAGATAATGAGTAAAACATCATCAAGTGCTTGGTTGACCTTTTTCTACTCAGTAATAGTGTGGGTTCAGAAATCGTCCGATTTTTAAATCCTTAAACATCGTGCTTTTAATTCACATTAGTAATTTATAGTCATCTTTAACCCTCCAATAGTCACAATCATTTTCAACCTTAAATGGTCTTATTGTTTTTCGTGGACAGTGGTGGCTCGTCCATTTGGGCTGCAGAGCTGCAACACCTCTGAAATTATTTTTTAAACTTGTATTTTTCGTTTTTAATATTATTTGCTTACTTTTTCACTCTCAGAGTTCAATGACTTACGAAAATGCAAAAAGAAAAGTAATAAAAAGTGAAAATAAAAGCATAAAATGAATCCAAACGAAGAGAGACGCAGGTCTGAGCTGCAAAATACTCTGCCCTCCGAAATCCATTCACAGCGCAGAAAATCCGGAGGGAAAAAAGAACCCTTTCAGCCTTTAACTTAGACGGGCAATGGGCTGCATCGGCGAGCAGCTCTGCTGGCACGGAGCCAACTGAACGAGAACGAGATGCTCCTTTTTATTATATTTTTTTTCCTCATTCCCACATAAAGTGGTAATCTATTTATGGGTTTTGGTTTCGGTTTGTGTTGCGTCAACAGAAACACATATGATTGATTGATTTTTTGCTTCCTCTTGATATAAGGCTAGATTTCTTTTGACGAAGATATTCATTTTTGGAAGAGTGTTAGCAAGTGAAGTGGGCGAG
This sequence comes from Araneus ventricosus, assembly GCA_013235015.1. Classification (NCBI taxonomy): domain Eukaryota; kingdom Metazoa; phylum Arthropoda; class Arachnida; order Araneae; family Araneidae; genus Araneus; species Araneus ventricosus. Next base: position 161,292 of record BGPR01001625.1, on the reverse strand, counting down.
GAGGGAAGTGTGTGTGGAGCTTTGATTTTTTTCTTTCGTCAGCAGAATCGTTACATCAACATTCACTTTACTTTCTGTCAGTAAAACTAGTAGTAAATGTCATATACTGATTATTTAATTTGTTTGAAAAGCAGGAAATTTCATATCTGGTTTTGGAATTAAAAAATTTGGCCTACTGAAATGTAAAGTAGCTTTTTCAATTTGTATTCTTTTGATAAATATTATCTTGCAGCTTTCCGAACTCACAAGCCGCCACTGACGGCGGATGTAAAAGCTATTCTATGACATATCCGTCAGTTTTTATAATTTTTCCTTTAATAAATAGTCCTGATGAGAGTGCAAATGAGTCTTTTATAAGAAAATTTCAAATTGTAATGCCTCAAAAACTGTTAATAGATGCAGATTGCTTGTGTATCTATCAGATATTGTGATAAAAGAAGGGTAAAAACTAATACAAACAAACTTACGTTCTAGAACAATTCAGCTAAGAGGATGTGTAATTTTTAGTCATTTTTCACCTTCTGTTATTCGTTTCTTAATTTTACCCTTAAGGTCGCAATGTATATCGTGGATATAAATTCTATTCTATGAATGTTCATCTAGATTTCATATATTTTTTCCTTCAAAAATATTATAATTAGACTTAATGAGATTGCAGTTCAGTGTTTCGTAAGAAAAATTCAAATTGAAATGTGTAAAAAACTAATAATAGATACTGATTGCATGCGTATCTATTAGATAGTTCGACTAACGAAGGGTAAAAACTATTACAGATTAACTTACATTCTAGAACAATTCAGCTAAACAAAATTTATGTATATGATGGACATTTAAATGATGTTGATATTTTACTATGAAAGAAAAATGATCATTGATATTGTGTTCGTAAATATCTGTATAGATATTTGTAATTATTTAGATTTTTAATCTTCTTTAAATTAACCCTCTTACACCAAGCCAGTAGGTCCCGGGAGGTCTAAAAGTTTCCTCTTAACAGCGACGAAGGCCGGTCTGATGCGGTTGTCTTTTTTTGAGGGGAGGTGTGTTTCTGACATCGCTTAGGAGATAAGCGCGGTAGGGGAGTCCAATTATCCTTGCCAACCACAGCCCATTTCCGTGCGCCTTAAGGGAAGGTTATAGCAAGGGGTGGGGTAAATGACTACCTATGTTGGGAGAGTCCAATTCATATCGCTTCCTCCCAAAAAGTCCCCGTTTTAAAGAAGCGAGACGAAAAAAGTCGTCTCGGGATTAAAGAGTTAAATCCTTTTTAATGCCACCTAATTTTTAATTAAAAGAAAAGTCTCAGAAAAAAGTCTTTTTTCTTTAACTTACTAAGTCACGAGATCTTAGGGACTTCCCGTTTACTCAACGGTATAAAAAGGCATGACTGACACCATCTTTCTTTTATATTTACGATGCGTCACTTTGTTCGTAAGTGTTTCACTCATGGTCATGGCTCGGACTCCAGTAATGTTCAATTTTTATCTATAGTTGCAATATCTGCTCCATCATCAATTTAATTAAGAAACTTTTAATTCCAACAAGCCAGTTTTTGGTGTGTCAACAGTTGAATCTTCATTTAAAAATGCCTCAACACATTGCCTAAAGCAGAATGTTACATATTAATATCTTGTTATGGCTCTAATAACTCTTGGTTTAGTATATCTAGCCAAGTCCATGATTCAAAGACTCACAATAAAGGGAGAAGTCCACCATTTTCTGTTGCTCAAAGCGCCTTGAAGAATTTAAGTGCACCTGAGGTAGAAGTCTGAATTATCTCCATTATATGGTAGGTTAGGTTGCTTTTCTAGGGCACTTTCAAGAAAAACTGGCCTACATATGTGTCAAGTCTCCTAGAATAACCTCTAGCAGCGAACTCAACAGCAAAGAGTAAGTTTCTGCGAAAGCGCAAATCGGTCTTGGATTTTTTTGAATTGTGCTTATTAGAGAGAAACCAGAGGTTAGAACCCATAACCTTCTTAGATTAATTTCCGAAAATTTGTTGAATACGCAGTAAATCACTTAAGATAATGAAAGTTAACAGTCCAATTTTGATGGAAGACACTATAAATTTTCAAGAAAGATATGCTTTTGATATATCACTAAACATGTTTGCAAAGATTGTTGTTTTATATACATATTTTAAACTCTTTATTAAAAAAAATTATGCTAATTAAATTATCAAAAACTTGGTATTAGAACGGTCACAGGACAGAATGAAACCAATGACACCTTTTTTCTATTCTCGCGAGCCATAACATGAAGCATAATTTGAGTAAACTAAAAACACGCTTGCTTATACGAAACTATTTTTGCTTTCGTCATTTACATATAAAAAGATGTCTAATGAAGTGAAATAATATGGATTAGGAATGAGATATTGAATTATGTTTAAGAAAACATGAATAACTTTTAAATGTTTATTAGCCAATATATTTTATGGTATTCGGACTAACCCCACTGGGGATAGAAATTTTTTTGAAATGAGAATCATAATTGCTTATTTTCCACTTGCGGTGATTTTTCACTTGCTTTGTATAAAATGATAGACTAATTTAATTTGTAATTTATATGCAACGCTTCAATATTGCCGACAGCTAAATTGTATAGAATTGCTGGAAAACGATTCATCGGGCCAATCCATTATCAGACAGAAGAGGATTAAAGAAATTAAAAGCATTTGATCTACAAAACTATTTTAGACAACGAACAAAATAACCATTCAGAGAGAAAAAGTATTATCCAATTTCTTCATTTGTTCAAAAGATTATCTTTAGCTTAATGAAAATAAAAGCTGAAAACTTAGATTATCCATTATTGCATAATTTAATTCCACCTATGGTAGCAATTCCAAATCGTGTCTTATCCTAAGAACACAATCAAACAACTTCTAAAGTCAATACAATTTATTGGAAACCATCAAGATTAATGGCGAAGAAGAATTGAAACAAAGATAGCTCTTAGCACTCAGGTTGATTCAAATGCACTGTAAAACACCAAATTACAAATACAATGGGGTAATAGCATTAAAAAACAAACTATCGAAACTGAGCAAGCAGTGAAGCAGAGTTTTTATGTAGAAAAAAACCAATGTCTCTTTCAGCTAAAAATATTTCAATTCATCCAACTGGTGCTTCCAATCGAAGAAGTTTCATTAATGGTGACTGACAGCACTCGGTTATCTCAAATCTTTTAATGTACTAAACGAAATTAAATTGTTAAGATAATATTACAAAGCCCTGAGAAGTCCTAATGAGTTTCGGATTTGATAATGGTGGATCCAAACGATGCATTCGCTTTGATTTTCAACTATTAGCAGTTTCGAAATAGCATTAAACACTTGCAATTTGCTTTTCAGCTGTAGAATGAGTTCGGCAAAAACCAAAGCTGTCAGATTTATAAATCCTTAAACATCATTCTATTAATTAATATTTATTATTAATATTTTCAATGCCATCGTATTTTTATTTTTCTCTGAAGAATTGTGGAATTATTTTCATTCCAAAACAATTAATCAGTCACTAAACAGTTTAAATGTAAAACTGTAAATTAGAATTTATTTATAACTAGCTTTTATGCCTGCGTTCCTCGGAATTAAAATACTTTTGTGTCTTATATTTTTAATGTAAAAAATATTTTTGTAAAGAAAATTATGATACACAAAATTCTTTTACCGTCTGAAACGTTTTTTACTTCAAATTTAATTCATAAATATTGAAGTATAAGAAAGGTTTTGAAGAATGTTTTGGCACAATTAATTGATTTATTAATTTTTCATTAATAAAAATCGTTAAAATAAACCAGATCAAAAATTGTTCCTGATATAACTTATGAATCGTCTGCTTTTAAACTTTTCTTCAGTGTTCTTGCGGAATTCTGTTAATGTGTTCTAGCAACAGCTCTTCGTATGTATTCTTGTTCTTCAACAAAAAATATCGTTACAAATTGTGAATTTTATAAAAAATTTAATTTTTTAAAATTATTGAAATGAGACCAAATAATTCAACGGAAATGAAATTTGTGTCATTAAAAAGCTAATTTTTTGAACTTTAATATAGTTTAAAAATAGTTTTTGTGGGGATAATATTTTTGAAGGATATCGCGGAAAAAACTAAAAATATTGCTTAATTTTTAATTAACTAAAGTTTTAATTAACCTTTTCTGCTTTTAAAAGTAGACATTAACCTTTCACTTCTTAAATAAAATATTTACAAAAATGAGTAAAGGTAGATTAGTTCGAAGTCTCACCGTTGCCTAGCAACGAAGTGCTATATGCTTTATTTAAAAGTCCTCTGCAAGTAATCAATTATTCATTAAATTTTGAAATATTAATAAAATTTGAAGAATCAATTACACAGATACAAAACTGGTATCATTGGGAAGGTAAAATGTTGAAGTTTAAAATGGTATAAAAATATTTTTTGAGGGAAAATTTACTACAAACTTACTGCGAAAGAATAGTTTCGGTTAATTTCTAATTAACTGACTGTTTAATTAACTTTTGCACTTTGAAAATTTGACAGGTATCTTCCTCTTGTATTAAATAATAAGTGTGCAAAATTCGGTTACAATCGGTCCAGTGGTTTAGGAAGAGATGTGGAAAAAAGCCACATACATATCCACATACCCACAATGACTTTTATTTATATTAAGATTAATTACTATTTATTACCAAAAAATACTAGAATGCGCATTAACTTTATTAAGAAAGAACATAGAATTTAAATGTAACCGAAATTCTGTAATATTTCAAGAAAATTAGGCGAATTCGAAGTATAATGATAATTTCGTAAATATTATATGATTTCTGAATTGTATTTTAAAACCTGTGTTTAAAAAAATTATATTAGTTATCCAATTTGAGATTTACCATAAGAACATTTCTAAGATAATGAAAAAAGCGTTTAATTTGCTTTATTATTATGGCCTAGCCGCCTTCGGCGACCAGCTTGTTAGCCAAGAATATAATTTCAACTGACTCTCCTAAGCATAATTTGATATTCATGGTTCCCTTAACAAAGTAATTTTAAACTTCAAAGAATGATAGACATTTAACCCGCATTCTTCAGGTAGCCTTGCACTTGTTCTGTTACTTGTCTGCATGAAAGTTCCTAATGGTATCAAGTAACTGTTCGTGTCAAGTAACATTTAATTATATGTAATCGACGCGAACTTTAATTTAACAAATTTCATTTTAACATGGAAATAGAGAGGCACGTTTTGCGTCCAGTTATTAACTTGGTAATTGGCTTAAAACATGCTGATAAAATGAATTAAAACATAGCAACCATAATCGTTCAGTTTAATGGATTATATCCTTATATACTTACTATCTTGAGGACTTTCTTTACAGATTCCACAGAAAAATTGATTAAATAAAAAAAATGTAAAATCCAATAGGATATTATCTTTAAATATTTGTTTAAACAATGAAAACGGTTTTAATTTCAATGAAACAATGAAAAGAACTGTTGTAAATTATTCGAAAAAATTTTTCAAAATTTATTCAAACTAGAGAGAAAATCGTATGACAACTTAATTTATATCATTGAAAAGATATTTTTTTTTAAATTTTCGGATGGTGGAAAAATAATTTTTGCTTTGTAATATTTTCGGAAGTTATTAAGAAAAAAACACAAAAATTTCGCTTAGTTTTTAATTAATTAAAATTTCAAAAAAACCTCCGAAGTGCACATTCCTACCCTCCAAAGTATGTTTGTGCCAAATTTCGTTGCTCTAGGTCTAGCGGTCTGTTCTGTAGACACACACATTCTCCTTTATTATTAGTAGAGATTATTGTATCTTACATAGCTTTTAAAATACCTAAGGTATGCGAAATAAGGTGTTTATTTTACATTTTACATGCAAAAGTAAAATCTAAAAAAGCAAAATCATGTAATTTGTGCATAAAACAATTAGTTGTACTGAAAATTTCTTGAATTTTGTGAGAAGCTTAATTTGATAACATGCGTCATATAAGACAGTAAAATACTATGACATATTGAAATTAACAATATCTTCCTATACAAAATAGCTTTTAATTGTTTTTTGAAACAAACTACCCTAATTTTTCAACGACCAAAGGTCATATACTCTTTGCAATTTGATATTTTCATCATAAAAACTCATTTGCAATGCAAAGTTATATTATTCAACAAACAATCATCATTATCAAAAAAAGGATTTAACAATTATTTCACTTGGTGAAAAGTTTTTAACTTAATGAAAACAACAGCTGACAAAGTTAGTTTACCCATTAAATTCTACTGATAACAATTACTAATTAGGACTTATCTAAACCTAAGAACACTAAACGACATCTAAAGGCAATACACTTTATTGAATACCAAACAGATAAACGAAGAAGAATGATTAAAACTCAAATAAAAGAAATCTCTCTTAAAACTCAAGTTAATTTAATTACGAATCGGAAGCACCGCATCGCAAAAGCAATAAATGAAGTGATCGTTTTTAAAATACCTTCCCCTCCTAATTAAGCAAGCACTGAAGCGAGTTTTTGCATCGAAACTAATGTCTCCGAGTTAAAAGTAATTCAATTCATCTAACTGGTGCTTCCAATCGAAGAAGGTGCATCAATGATAATGGAGAGCACTCTGTTTTCCCGAATCTTTTAAAGCTGTAAATAAAATTAAGTTGGTAAAATGGCAGTGAGGAAGTATTATAGGATTCGTATTTGGAAATGGTTAATAAAAAGTTTGTATTTGTTCAGCAATTAAATGTTAAGTAATTTATTAACCTAGTTAGCAATAATTTATTTGAAAAATATTTTCTATATGGAACAGATTTAATTTAGTGGAGCATGGAATATTATGACATTACTTTAACTGTCACATAATGAAATTGTTATAAAAAAAGTCGCATAGCGGCAAATAAATAACTACTTCTGCAGAAAAATTTATTTAAATCCTCTAGATTCAAATATATTATTTTAAAATATTTTTAATAATAAAGAAAATTAATAATAACACTTTTTCAAAACATTTAGGGCGAAATAACTACTCGCAGATAAAAATTTTCGAAACTTTCTATGGATATATAGTGAAATATTGTTTTACCTTATGTTTCTTCCCAAATTCCATGTTAGGAAAAATACTGAGTTGAAAACACCAATTCTTAAAACAGGTATACTATTATTATATAAAACACACCTCCATATTCGACGAACTACTTTTGTTTTATGTGACACCAATTATATAAGCTTAATACAAGCCGTAGTTGTGTATAAAATACTCTTTTGATTATTATTTTAGACTAGCAGATTAATATCGATTGAAAGAATTAAGTTTATAATTCTTTATGGTCTTGACTTAATCCCGGTTAATGACAATCAACTTCTGTTTTGTGCATCAATTCCATTTTAGTTTACAATTTTTTTTTCAGTATTATGTCAGTATTGTAATTTTAATATTCATTTGGTATGTTATTAAAAAGTATCCTAGTATTTCGAAAAAAGTATCTATAAAATTTTCATCGTAGCATTTGTTTTCAGAGTATAAAACGTATTGCAGAAATTGTAATTTCAATAAATTCTTTTATCTAACATTTCCACACAGCAACTTTTCCTTGTCTGTAAATATTACATTGAGCTGATTTGGGAAACTAAATACAATTAATTCTTGAAAAACCATGGATAAAAATAATCCTAGATTATTCTCCGAATTTTCAAAGCTTATCAAATTCATCAGTTAAGCAAAATTATTGATTAATGATTCAGTTGTGATTAAATAGTTTAAGACAATTTTTTGCAAAAATAAAAGCTTTAAAATTTTTTTATCCAGTATATTCAAGTATGAACTTTTGCGTAACTGTGAATATTACTTTCAGCTGATTTCTGAAACTGAATGTATATAGTAAATCAAAATTACGAAAAAATTGTTTCCAGAAATTATTTATAAGCATTTAAAGTTTATCAAATTAATCAAAGCAAAAAAATATTACTTATTAATTTATTTTCAATCAAATGAGTTAAGGCTATTTTCCGGAAACTTAACGAGAGAAAAAACGAATCGTTTAAAAATTTCTTAGTTCAAAAACCATTTTCATCGAAAGGATCTACGAAAGAAATATTTACCAAATATTTTACCATAATCGAATTTCTAAGATCAACACAATTTTCTACTGAGCAATAGATGTACCAATTCCCTGTTTACACACAAAGAAAAACGACCGTGGAATTTACTTCCTAGGTGACAAAAGTCATTGATTTTTCAATTTAACAGTTGTTTTTGACTCCGGAATTCGGTCAGTAGTTGTATTGTTCCCAACTGCAGTTGTGAAGACAGTTTTAATCACCTTTTGTTCAAACCCGCGGTGTTTTTTAACGAAAGACAAAAATAAACGAAGTTGTTACACGAAAAAGCTTACACGTTGGAATGTTTTTGTTTTTCCATCGCAGTTCAAGGTCAGAATTACGCTAAATGCTTTTAATTTCTCTTGTAAAAAAAGTATGCTGGATTGAAGCCAGGATGCGACAACCATTTTAAAGTTAAAGGAAGATTACTTAAATCTTGATGGATTGCAAGTATAAAATCCCATTCCATGTCTCTTCTGAAGATATATCGTTATTTAACCATTTTCAAAAAAAAATATTGAACATAAAATGCTTTAAAGTCGTATGCGTAAAAGAGAGCTGAGCAAAATATTGGATTTATTTTTCTAAATGCGGTAAAGTTGATGCGATTGAAATAGGATGACTTTTTTCAGAAAACCGATTCGCGCCACATATCTTTATAAAATAGTTGAAGATATTTTTAGATTAACTTACTTCTTCACCGATATGATGGATATTTTTAGAGTCATAAGTAGAGAATTTTATTTTATTTATTTATTTTTCGATTTCCTCTTCGGTTTTTCCCCTTTTTGGATCAAGTTAGACTAAAAATGTTTTATATTAATCCTTGACGTCCCAATTTTTATCCTTGTAATAACAAACTTATTCTATTTATTTATAAAATTAATATGCTTATAAAAAATCATCTCACAATTTGTTTTTAATAACCATATAGTTTCCATATAATAAAAAAATTATGGGATCTCTGAAATTTTTTAGAAGCTAGGATAGAAAATTGTCTTAATTTATTTTTCATTTTGCTTGATATTAAAACTTTCATAAACATTAAAAATGTTCTTTATTAATGATTTTAATTCATGATCTTTTAATAACAAATTGCTCTATTTATAAAATTCTTAGGTCTACCCTTTCAAAACACGGTATTTTATTTTCATAGTTTCCATAAAATTTTGAAATTATATGGAAGCTATAATAAGAAAATTTAGTGAGGTCACATTTTTTTCATTTTGAAGGAGATTAAAATAGCATAAAGATTAAATATTGTCTTGTTAATCCTCTCAAGCAATTTTTTTTATTTAAAAAATTAATTACTCCACTTATAACAAAAATTAATACCCTTATATGTCAACCCGCCTACAAGACTGTTTTCATATTGTAGTTTCCATGTAACAAGACACAATTTTGCAACATCATTCCTATAATATTTCATTATGAAAACACAGTTTAAAAATAACACTATTTAACAATCACTACTATTAACAACCCTTGTTCATTACTCATATAACATGAAATGTTTTCATCACATTTTTTTGTTGAGCTAAAATTGCTAGTTTCGCTTACCAGGTTTTCGATACAACACTGAGAGAATTAACTGTATTATAGAACTATTTAACGGGTTTTATCAGTGTTCATTTAACTTCTTTAAACTCCCACCGAGGGGCACTGCCAGTGAAAGGTTATGAGAGGCCGCCGGATAAGTTAGAGGGCTCTCACTTCCCTGGTGGGTATAGTAATGATGGGGCTTGAGTCCCTCCACCAGTGATAGTGCGTACCTCCTACGGATGGTGTCGGTCCGTGCCCGGTGGCTGCTAGGCCTCAGTACTCGAACTATTCCAGAGGCTTTCATTCAGTTTTATCCGGATGCTTTGGCAGGTCGGGGTGACTCAGTTTTCTGATTTACTTCTTTAGAGTAATAGTCATGTTTATCATTGCTAACTTTTGATTGTAAATGCGCTGTAAGTGTTAGAATCACAAATATGACTACGCCTTTCTTTGAGTAATTAAGAGATATATGTTTTTATTCCAACAGTGGCTTTACTGCATCTATTCAACTTCTCAATTTATAATGTGCAAAATTTGGTTTCTCTCAGAATTATCCATCCTCACTTAGTTATACAGAGATTTTGCTTCGACAGCTTATTACTATTGACATAATGGTAGTACGAACGAAAAAGTACCGGAAATAAATAATGCTCAAAAGAAACTGCTTCGATGGACTGAGTTTATTCACTAAAACATGTTGAGAATATCCTTTGTGTAGTAAAATTTAGGGAGTATATTTCTTCAGAAGGTAGATTTTAAAATAAAATATATTTAATAAAAGCGATTCACTTATAAGCAACAAAATACAAGAAAATTCGGAACAATTTATTCCGAATCGGGAAAATACCGAGACATTTTTCAAGGCACGACCAAAGAAGAAAACACTGGGACTGCTTAATTTTATCCGAGAAATCCAATCGCTGTACTAGTATTGATACCTAAAATTTTCCTGGATTTTACCAAATGGGTTATTTTGAAATCATCTCACTATTATATTGCTGAACATTATGAAACACGTGTTGAGAATGGGAGCTATTTATATCTTGAAACTGAGATTTTATCTTCATTATCTGCTGATATATTAACGTTTCATTGATTTTAACTCCCGGTAGTTGGAATAATTCCCATTGATAAGGAAACGAACGTATTTCATAGCTGAATAAATACCAACTCAAACTGACAAGACGCCTGCCAACGTGGAATGGATTTCCTTTAGTAATAAATTGGTCGGATGGTGGCTTAGGGCATCTGGAGCAATCGCCTTATTTGCATATTCTATTTGGTCGAAAAGTTTATTGGCTCAAGCAAGCATACAATTGCGGAGGTTTAATACAAAACAAGATTATATACCAAAACTCTATGCGAGGATGTTTGCTTGTTGTACGGGATAATTAAGTAAAGTTAGTTTAGTTGTATTCACGTCCCGGTTAGAAGCAACACGAGGACTCTTTTGGTCCGGACCTCGTGAGTCTGAACTGTGATCAGATGACGAGGACTACACCTCATTCTCCAAACTTTAACGCCACACTAGCGGCATGGTTCTTTCTTTAAAATGGGCCATTCACCGGTGATCCATTTTGTAATTTTTGGAACACGGGAAAAAAACTAATCGTCAAGGTCGAAAAGCTATGAAATTTGGAGCAAATGAATTGGAAGTGGGGGAATTCTAACGAACTCAAAATCCAAAACTCCATCCACAGATTCCAATTTGGGACCTCGATTCGAGGGTAGCGGTAAAACAAAGGATATGCCTACATTGGGACTTCCCGTCGAGGCTAGAAATGAAACTTGAAATCCTCGTACGGGAGAAGATAAGTGTGGGTGGGAGGAATTCTGCGACATTGAACATTGTCTCAAAACAAACTTTGGAACATCCATGAATGCCTTGCCTAATTTTTCGACTAAAATGGGTGGGGAGAAACCGATCTTCGGACAAATGGCATAACTTAGACTTCTCGTGAATGCCCAGCTTAAAAGTATCTCTGCTCGGGATGGGTGTGGTGGGGATATCCAATTCGACCGAATTTCCATCAATCCATGCCGTTTGGATTGCCGACCATAAATGTAATATGAGTAGCTACGTGGAAGGGGAATGCCTGTGCCGGCATCCCCTTAGAATTTCCGCTCCACACTTGCCGGGGTACATTTGACCCCAAAGGATTTAACAGGTACCAGGCCCGCTTGGTTCTTCGGTATAATCGGGTTTCAAACATGGAGCCGTCCGACCCCGAAGCGAAAACCCAACCACGAGGCCACCTGCAGTCCTTACGAGAATAAATAAGACCAGAAGGATTGTTCTCCCCTCGACTTCCTTGTATTCCAATCTGTTCCAATTTCCAAGTTGTTATCCAATATGGCGCCTTATGTGGTTAGTTCCGTTTTAGAGTTATGGCATATGAGGGGTTAAGGTTAACGATGTAGTGGTAAAAGGTGCGAGTTCGTGCAAAGTATGATTAATCACAGGCAGAGTGAAGGCTGTGCCATAATATCCTAGCTACTATCAACACCGAACTTCACACTATCATTCACACATACACTGACTTCCTTCAGAAGGGTTAATCCATGCACAGTGCAGACAACACGGAATAAAAACACAAGTTTTAGAACTTTAACATATTTAATAGAACAAGGATTAAATTAAAAACGTAAATTAAACTACTACATCATATGACCAAGCGCGCGGTGAAATGATAACAAAAAGTGAGAGGATGATCAGCTGGAACGTCGCCTTCAAATACTGCAGCAGCCTCTTCGCCATTGATTAACAGATGACATCACAAAAAAGGGCGGGTTAGATGCGCATGAAATTATAGCTCATGACACAGCTGGCAATGATGTCACATAGTAATGAGAATCGAATACTGATTTTGGGTATCTTTTCGTCGACTTATTAGGTCCAAAATGTCATATAGATATACTGTTTCAGCTTCAATGCCACCAGGGCCGTCTTAAGAAATTTGAGCGCCCTGGACTAGAATAATTTGACACCCAATCAGAACCGTAATTAGGAATTACCGTATATAAATACCTAATAATATAATTGACTAAAGAAGTCGCCTATTCTGTGATTAACGCCTTACAATTTTAAAAATCCGTACCCTTTCAAAACAGGATTTTGCAAGCCAATTTCTTTCACTCCTGATCGCGTACATAATTAGTTTTAACCGTTACATTATATAAAAAGTATTTTTCAATTCTCTTCAATATATTTATTAAATTCAAAAATATGATAATATATTTAGTATTTAAATGGCTGTCTAGTTATAAGCCTTAATCATATTTTTAGCATATATAAATTACAATTAAAATTTTCTAATTAAAAATTAGTATAAAATCGGTAGAGTAAATTTTTAGGAGCCTTTGGATCACAAGCGCACCTGGGCTGTTGCCCAATTAACCCATTGCATAAAACGGCCCTGAATACCACATACCTATTATTATTTAGCTATCTCTTTGCATTTTTTATTCGTACTCACATACATATGGGCAGACAGACAATTTACCCTTTAGCGAGTTTGATCTAAAATTTAATATATATCTAGAATTTGGGTATAAAAATAGTAAAAGTCATTCGATTTTTTTTAGTTATTGTGCTCGCATACACACAAACAGACAAATCGGCAAATCATCAACCCTTTGGTGAGATTTGCTCAAAATTTGGTACAAATCTACAGAATGTCCACTAAAGTCCTTGTACCCCACATTAACTTGAAAACGGCGACAACTATTGCCTCAAACTTGGTGTCTAGGTATAGTAAAGTGACCATGCGCTATACGATGAGATAGGTTACAGTGCCACCTGGCGGCAAACAACGGAATTGGCGTTCAATTTAGTACGAAAAGACATCTCGTGCACATTAATACGAAGAACAGAAAGTTTAAAATGCACATTTGTTTGTTCTCAATTTCCGAAATTCTGACGTCTCAAAACGGGTTAAAAAGAGAAAAAACAACTACTTATCACAAGATACCTTTATTTTTTTGTGGTCAAACTGCTCTCTGTCATCTACAACAAGGATTCGGAGTCTTCTTTGAATTTCAATTTGCACGCTTTTTAGCATATCAGTTGGTCCACTAGCACAGCTACTGTAATACGTCATCCAAAGCCCTGCAACGTTGATGTAAAGGTCCATACACCTGCTGTTTTAGTTATTCCCACAGGAAAAAGTATAAAGGTGTCATTTTTTGCCCGAAAAATAAATTTTCTCATTTTGTCCATGTGAACATCACAATTTCTGAAAATGCGAACAAACAGATGTGCATTTTAAGCGTTCTATTCTTCGTATTAAAGTGCACAAACTCTTTTCGTACTAAATCTATGACACTCTACAATTTTGTAATTGATTGATTTCTTTCCCGTATCTTATACCGTTTTCGAGATAGGAACGCTAACTCCTGTTGTTTGCCGCCAGGTGGCACTGCAACGATCTCACCGTGTATGGCATGGTCACTTTACTATACCTAGACACCAAGTTTGTGGCAATAGTTGTCGCCGTTCTCAAGTTAATGTGAGGTAGAAGGACTTTAGTGGACACCCAGTATATTTCTGGTGATAAAACTACATGCCAAATGTCATCATTTAACTAACTGCATTTTTCAGTTATCGCGCTCAGATGCACTCGTACGGACAGACAGACTTTTCTTTGATGAACTTCATTCAAAATTTGGTACAGATCTACAGTTCTGTTGTAAAGACCATATGCCATATTTCATTTGTCTATTTTGCTCCGTTTTTGAGTTACCTTGTTCACAGACAGAAATAATGCCAAAAGTGTATTTTTCGGACTCGTGGAGGTCTAACGTTTTGAAATTCGCCAAAATTTCAAAGACAATTTTTTTGGAAATAACAATGTTTTCTTTGCATGCGATAAATTAAGAAACAGTACTTGAACACGTGATTGGACTCATTTTAAAATTAATAAAAAAACTAATAATGATACAACTGCGTTTTTTTTTTTAAATGAGAGAGCAAATAAGAAAGTTTTTTCAGATAGATGGCGTACCATTACGGCGTTCTAAATTTGTTATAACGAGAGATTTTCATACGCAATGGCTACCGATCAGCAGAAACCGATGCTTGTTTTCTGGTTTCCTTTTGTAGTTTTTCTTGAATATCTCAAAAACTATTCAGTTTTCAAATTACAATTGATTTAACAAAATAAAAAACATAAAATCCCCTACAAGAGCATGCTCTTATTTTTCTTCTAGATTTAATAGTTTCTCAGATAATGGCTCTCAAAAATGGAAGATGTCCAATAATTTTCGATCCCGTAGACTACCGTAACGGCGCTTTACCTATCTGAAAAAAAACTTTTTAAAATGCGCTTTCATCTTAAAAAAAACGTAGTTGTAACATTATTAGTTTTTTATTATTTTTTGAAATGGGTCCAATAATTTATGACCGCCCTGTATTACAATAAACGTGAAGTGTTTGCACTCTAATTTAACGCAAGCAAATATTTCTAAAAATTCAAAAGAAACATCATTTGTATAAGAATTAAAGCGGATATTTGCAAATATTTTTCAATTCATAAACCGATATTCACTTAAAATGCAATTTGTGCGCTTAAAACGTGAATGAAGTTAATTGCATGTCCTTCCTTTACCTTCATAAAAGAAAGCTTCCTCACAAAATACTACTTCCCTCCAATTGCAAAAAGTTCACTGATTGGTCGCTGATGATGTGTTAATTTGCAATTACACTAATGATGACTGAGATCGCAATGGTGGGTCATTAGTGGCAATCGAAGCTCCAATTCTTCCTAAATGTCCTCTCCGTGGCTCAGGCAACTACGACTTCTCACTTTCCCAGTTGCCTTTGGAAGAGTTTTTTTTCCAGTTAAGGAAAATGTTATAGAAACTATGGAGTTAGCTCGGAAAATTTTCTTATGTTGACATTCCTATGAAATGAAATTGCCAGTTTTAAAGAAATAAAAAGTATTCTTTCTAGGGTCATGGAATAGAATAAGAATATCCCCTTCTGTTGCCAAGTTTATTTATCTAACGCATCAATTCTATAAGAACGATTCTTTTTTTTATTTTCTAACAAATCTTGTGTCGATATTCCTATCAAAGAGTTGAACATTTTCGAAGCAACAGAAATAATTTTTTAAAGTTTTTGGATGATATTGCCACTTTCAAAGCAATGAGAACATTCTCTACTGCTGCATTCCTTTCAGTTCTGTTTGTTTAATGCATTAACTCTACAAGCAAAAATTTGCTTTCGATAAAAGTTGTTTATTTATTTTTGAATAAAAAGGGTTTTTTATTTTTCAGTAAAAGTTTTTATTTTTCAATAAAAGTTTTTTTTTATTTTTCAATAAAAGGTTTTTATTATTATTTTTCTATAAAAGTTATATTGAGTTTCATATGAAATGAAATTGCCATTTTCAAAGCAAAAAATATTCTTTCAAAGCCTTTTGGATTGATATTTCTACTTTTAAAACAATAAGTATATTCCCGTGTCTTACCAAATTTATTTGCTCATTGCATTAACCTTACAACACCATTTTTTTAATAAAAAAATTATTTTATTTTTCTATATAAGTTATAATGAAATTGCTATGAAGTGAAATTGCCATTTTCAAAGCAACAAAAATATACGTCTTCGGTCTCTGAAATAATATTGCACTTTCAGAACAGCAACAAGATTATTTCATGATGATGCCAGTTTTATTTGTCTAATGCGTTAACTCTACACTGCGTAGTTTTTTATAAAGTTTAAATCTGTACAAAAAAAGGCGTTTTGAAGTTATTAAAATATGTACAAAAAATTGTAAGGAATGCAGGAAAAGTAGTTAAAAATTTAATCTTGAACTTGAATCTTAATTAAAATTAACTAATTAAAAATCAGTTTTTGCTTAATTAAAATAGGTTTGCAGAAAAAAGATCCTTTTCTAAGTCAGAAATGTGCATCCCTTTGTATTCACAGAAAATATAGAAAATCCTTTTTATTATGTTTTGAACTCAGGTT
>BGPR01001625.1:116536-144675 GCA_013235015.1 Araneus ventricosus | reverse complement strand
CTAATAAAAGTGTACGGAAACTCGGCAATCAGCAGGTAAAGGCTCAGCAGAAAAACAAATCCCCCCGGCCTGCTCCGATTTTGATTTTGCTGCCTTCTTTGTTTTTGTGTCGAGACCTCCGCTTTTCCAGTCTCTTGGAATCTTGTCAATCCTATTAATCCTTTCTTATTTTTGGAACAGCTGACTCTAAGGCGAAAGAAAACAATGCGATGAAAAGTGCGAAATAAAACAACGGAGAATTGTTTTTCAGTTGGTTGGGTTGTTCTTTTTTTTTCGGGGGGAAGGGGTAATGAAAGCGATGTTCTGTAAGATGAGGTAGAAAATAAAAGATTTTTTTATCTAGATTTTTCCTGCACTTTTTTTGTTTGTTTGTGACTTTAGTGATAATGGAATCGTGTATTTGAAATCCGTACATTACAAAATTAATTGATTTGATAGTAGGTTGTCATGTTCTTTATGTTTCTCTGGATGTTGGTTTGGTTTGTAATTTGTCATGTGCATATTAATATTACACAAATAGTTATGTATCGATTATAAAACAAATAGCTATGCAGAAATTATCAAAAAATAACTATGTATCGATTATTAAATAAATAGCTACGAATTCATTACTGAACATCTTAAAAATCAGACGAAAGAAGTGAAACAACAGAGAGTTGTGTTTCAAAAAGTTGGTTAATTTTTAAATAATGAAAGCGCTATTCTTTGAGGAAAGTTGCTTTATTATTAATATTTTATTTGTTTTTTTCTGGGATTAACTCCTAATATTAACGGAATCATGTGCTTATACAAACTTTGAATTTTAATTAATTTGATATTAGACTATTGTACTTTTGGTCTCTGATAAATTATTGATTTAGTGCTTGATTCATTATATGTTTGTTAATATAGTAGCATTTTCAACAAAGAGCAAAGAATTAATAACAAAATCTTATATTTGAAGTCAAAGAAATGGAACAATAGAGAGTTTCTTCACAATTAGATTGAGAAGTTATTTTTATTTATTTTTTATTTTTATTTGTTATAAATTTATTATATTAATTAACTCTTTAAAAATATCATATTTATTGCATCATAAAATACAAAAACCACTTCTAAAGGTACTTTAACGGCATCGTCAGAAAAAGTCATATGTGTTTTTCTAATTTTATTCTAATTAATTTAATTCAATACATAATTTTCGCAAATAATACATTAAATTAAAGCCTTCCTCACTTAGAAACACCGGCAAACATCATTTTCATTTCGTCTATTCTAAGAAATTTAAAATGCAAAAGGACGCAGAAAGGTAGGGACGAAAAAGCAAAATTTAATTTTTTTAAACAAAATTTACATACAGACACATACATTATTTGACACATACACATTATTTGACACATACACATTATTTGACACATGCACATTATTTGTGACTTAATAACGAAGAAAAATCAATATTTATATAGCAATAAAATTTAAAACTCTTACTCAGTAGCACTTATGTAAGATAACAAAATAAGTTTCAGACGCATTTTTTAATTTTATTTTTCTGCTCATTTAAATTACGCAATATGTAGAATGTGAAAACAGAAACAACGAAATATAACAGAATAGCAAATCTTTATTTTCTTGATTTCGAAAAATCATTTGTCATGGTTACAAAGAATTTTACGCCAACAATGAAAATGTTTATAGAACAGCATTCTAAGCATTTTATAGTTTTATTTTCGAGAAAGTCAGTTTTCATCCACCTGAAAAGTGCAATTTTATTTTCAATACAAACACAAATAAAGCATTTTAAATACAAGGGGGAATATCCACTTTTATTAATCTGCAGGTTATGGGCCGACACTACATCTTTATCGGTTCAGACGGTGGTTAGGCGTTGCTGACATTTAACTTTATGGAAAATAGAAAAGCTCGTAAATACTTGTTTCAGCGCTATCAGCATATCTGATCGTCAGTAAGTTATTGCTAAATTTATATGCAAAAAGTTATCAGAATACATGCTTTGAAAGTTCCATAAAATTTCCTCCTGCTGTCTGTAGGCAATAACAAAGCAAGTAAAGCGAAGTTTAAGTTATAAAATATTGTAACGTCAACCAGGAAAGAGTGTTAAAATAAAGGTTGTAAATAGATAGAAAGCGGCCTCTATATTGTAAATAAATTGTAATATATAACATTAAATCCCTTAAATAAAATGGAAATATAGAATATGATCTATATTTAAACATAACACTGATTAATGTTTAACCCATTCTTGATCAGCGTCGCATGTCATACGTTCGGCTCTTTTGTGCTCTTACGCTATTTAAGTCCGTAATTAAGTCAATGTAACAATTAATTTTAAATACAAAAATCACCTGGTCACGCTTAAATATCTCAAGTATCCTCTACCCTCTTAAATAGATTGAAATAATAAAAAATATATCAAATGGGTGGTGGCATCTTATTAGGTGGTTAATTTAAAAAAAGTAAGGCAAGGGGTAATATTTGTTTCACTGCATTTTTTTGCCTTGATCAGTTAATTTTGAGTAATTTAATAATGGATTAATTAATTTTTTTACTTATTACATATTCCAGTATAAGTATACGAGTTTCGAACTGAGGTATATTTATCCTTAATTTCTTTATAATTCATTAAATGTTGAATATATAATTCAATTGCTAAACCCTTTGCTCTCCGAAAGATAATAAGATGCATAATTATACACGTGTGAGTGTAAACATTGATTTAGCGCTGTAGGAAGCTGAAAATACTGTTATTAATTTGTTTCAATTCCTAAAAATTAACCTGTGTTTTTTTTATTATATGGTTTTGATAATAAGAGCACTCCAACAGGAATGTGCAAAAGATGCATCAGAATGTCGAGTCTGACTGGAAATAAGAGTGCTAAAGGTTAAAAATGTCATTCGACGATATTTAAAAATGTGGCTCTCGAAGTTTCAAAAAATGAGTTCAAAACTGACTTCAAATGCAGAATTTTAAATCGTTTCGTAGCACCTTGTGAAACGTGAATACGAAAAATTTCACTTCTGAAAAAACAAATAATTTCAACTGTATCATCTAACTAAACATTCCTTTGATTGTCTCTAGGCTAGATTTTCAATATACTGGCCGGGGATGCTTAAACGTAGTTAATCTTAAAATGCACAGTTGTTGTTTTTCACATGGAAATTTGTATAACTCCACAGCAATTTGTGTGAGGAATACTGGGAAGTTCATTAAAAACTTAATTTTGAAATCGATTTTTTAAATTAAAATTTATTCATTGAGAATATTTAAATTATAATACAGATGTCTTAACTAAGAGACTTTCTTGCGAGTCAAAAAGGTTTTAAAGGCTTAAGGAATTTTTTAATCAATTTTTCACTCAATTTTTGAAGTGCTAGAGTTTTAAAATTTTGGATAGTTGTTTGCTCTCAAAATATTTCAATATTTTCATAATTTAATTAACAGTTAATCGATTAATTGGGAAAGCGAAGCAAGATCTTCGATTTAAATCGACTGTTCAGCATTTTGTCTGTTTGTAAATTTGTTTGTTACGAAATTAGGGCAAAACGCAATGTTCAATTTTCTTCGAATTTGGCATAAATGCCCCTTCAAGCAAGATAAAACGATGTATAAAAGATTTTTTTAAAATTCGTTTCAAGATGGTGGCCGTTTTACTTCTTTCAATGAATTGGTGAGTCAATGGCGAGTTTGACGCTATTAAAATGTTTGAATAATTTTGGTAAAGGAGATACATTTAATTGTAATTTAGTTAATACTGATAACGGTAGACATTTATTGCAATTTTGTTAATACTGATATAGGTTGACATTTAATTGTAATTTTGTCAGTGTGTGTGTGTGTGTGTGTGTGTGTGCTAACTTAATTTTTTAACTTTCTGAAATTATTTTTAATGATACCTTATTTTAAATTACTTCTACTTCCATCGTAATAAGCGCACTGCTACTTTCACTTCCGAGTCACGAGTCTTCCGGAAAAGTCCCCTTTTTCAACTACTAATTAATCTCGCTGTGATGGTGCAACTTCCTCTTTCTAAAACCATGTAGCCTTCATACCTGACGCCGGCTTCGGCGTGGCTTTTTCTTCGTCGCCGGTGCTGCGCTTTGCGTCTCTTAATACTTTAAGTATAGCTTGATATTATTCTCAATTATCCCCAAATCACCAGAAACCTATAAATTAAATAAAGAAACTGTTCATCGTTCGTCAACGACTGCTGTGTTTTTTGGAATTGCATTTTTGCACTTCACCGAAACCATGATGTTATAGTATTTATTTAATTGTAATTTTTTTAATGCTACGAAGGCAAAGATTTGTATAAATAATTCGCATTAACAAAAAGAGAGAGAGAAATAGAATAATAGTTTTTTTTGATGATAGTTACTTTTTCCTGTTTACTTCCATCTAATTTTGCTTTTCTCTTTTCGTGAAAGTTTCTTCGGCGATTCTACCAAACGGTTCATGTTATAAAAATTTGAGGAAGATTATCTGCTATTTGTGTAATGGATTTTTTGTATATTTATCAGGACAATTTCCATGTTGTCGTGTCCATGTTCCATGTTTCCATGTCGGTTTCATTATTTCATCCGGAAACTTCTTTCATCTTCACGTACTTTTGTCACTGTTAAAGTTATCATAGTAAATATTGCTTTCTTGAGAAATTAATGACTTATAAGAATTTTATTTCACTTGATTTTCATTGAATTGCTGAAATATTTTATCACACTGGCTTCTGCATTTTTGTAAAGTTTTTGTATTTGTTTGGAAGTAAACTTTGTACACAATTTTGGTGTGTAGTATTGTGTATTAATAGTAAATATAACTTTGCAAGATTGTGCATATATGGGGACAAAGAAGGTACCTCCTCGTGAGTCAAATTATGAGGTCCGGTGTCCCTGCAAACAATGCTGTCTTCACAATGATTATAAACATTGGCTAAACTTTTAAAGACTGAGATGACGAGAAAATATCAGATTTTTTATTTGGGGGCAGCGAGGTCTATTTTTTCACAGAACTACTTGTTTAATTTTAATTTAATCCTTATTAAAGACACCATCTGGTAGTGAATTTGAGGAAAAATTGATTACTAGATTCAAAAATTTTTATGATAATGAATTGTGAAATATATTAAAGACTAAGAAGTAGAAAATAATAAAGATAAGAAAAAGTTTTAAGACACACTTTTAATAGCACACTAAAATATATTTGAGCCACTGGAAACGATACTAAAAGGAAAAATAACTAAAATAAATATTGTTACGAAAATCGTCTTATGGGTGTACCTTAAAAACAGTCCACAAGCTGGATAATTCAAAATGACGCTTTATTTAAAGAATATTCCAGAAAACTCGAAAAACATGTAACATGAAAAGAAACGCACATGCACAAACTAGCAGTGCAAACAGACAGCAAATCATCAATATTAAAAGCGACAGCACCAACAATAGCGCTCAGCGTCTAACAGCTAACCACTGCTAACTTCTGTTCATGTTTCCAAAAAGATTATTCAGGCATCTGAGTAGCTCGGCATTTATACCCTTTTCCTACAGGATGTGACGTCATATAGAACTCTCTCGATTGTTCCCCATAACTCCGTCTCTAATGGAGTTAGAAACAAAATTCAAGCATATTCGAGAACTTTCATTTTGTCGCCAAAATTGCAAATTTTGTCGCTAAGGTCGGGGCATAGGCTTGATCTCCTCCTATAATTACAAGAATTTCTCTTAAATATCTCTTCCTAAGCATAAGGCTAATATGGCAGGAAAGCACCATTACAGTTTTGTAGCAATATCATAAGAAAAAAAATTCCTAAACATTCATTAAAAATTAAAAATACGTTGTGAATGTGAGAGATCAAAATTTCAATTTACTTAGAGCATCTGCATTAGCACCCACACATTTATGATTGGGTTTAAAGAGCCCTTAATTTGATTAAAAGTAAATCTATTTTCTACTTTAAAGCACGATAACGAAAGCGCTTGTTTAAAACTTTTTATTTTTATTATTTAAATGAGTTTATTTTAATAATGTCAATTCTAGGCAATCCCAGTCTTCTCACTAAATAAATACTTTTAAAATGCAAATGTTCAGCAATCTAACTAAACTTGCTTAGCAAAATTTTCCGGTGAATGGTGACGAACAATAGTAAATAAGCTCTTTTCATTTACTTAAACCCGATGTCGCAGAAACCTCCCACAATATGAAATATCGAAACTGAGGCTATTGAAGGACTGCTTAGCTTCAAACGAACTAATTAAATCAAACTAGCAGAACGGCACTAATTAAAATCTCCAACAATGAGACTTTTGCAGTTTATGAAAGGCTTAATGCTTGCATGATTATGACGAAAGAAACTTTTGACGGTTTTTCTAAATATGTCACCCTTTTGAAATGTTATGTCTCCTCTCTCTTCATGGTAAACAGTTGAATTTCATTACTCTAGTAAAAACATGGATATTTTAATTAAAGTAGAGAAACGGTAAAAGAACTTAATTTAGTTTTGGTTGTAGCCAGGTTGTTTTATTTATTTCAGTTTCAAAATTGCTATAAAACAGTTCTTGATTGTTTAATTAGCTTCAGATTGCGTTGGTTGATGACATTTCATCAACTGTGTTGGATTGAAATATAGCCAAGTAATGAGAAGGGCATAAAAAACAGGTGGAAAAAAATGGATATCTTTCGGAGATCTTTTTAATTTTTTTCATTTAGCCGAATGATATTTTCAGTGCATAAAACTCACTTCATAGTAGAAAATATCCAATAATCTTGAGCAATCTCAAAATTAATACAAAACTATTTTCCTATTAGTGCAGTTCGACTTGCGCATTAATAATTTTATAATTTATCCATAATTTTAATTCGCCACTTTTTTTATAGAAATAACATTCGTGTTTTCTATTTACCTACAACTTGATAAAGTTGTCAGATTTGGCAATGTCATCAATAAAATCTAATCAAGACCCAGTATCGATATCGTATTCCGAACCGAACTAACATTTCATAAAGATGCCGATTAACCTTGTGACCTTTGTGACTTTTTCGGCTCATGATATCGTATTAAAAATTGAATAGCGAAAAATCTTGGCTCGATTTCAGGTATTAGTTTTTCCCGTGCTCTAAAACAACTGTATAGCAGTAGAATCATTTTTGATATCTTGAATGACCTTTTCTATAGATGAGAACAAAAATTCATAAATTCATTTCATTCATTACTTTAGTGCTTGAAAGTAAAATTGCGTATCCTCAGCTTTAAATTAGTGACTTCAAAGAAAATAATATTTGTACTTTATAAAATGCATGGAATACGAATTTTAACAATGTAGTTTACATCTAAACTTTTCCTTTCATAAAATAGAAAATATTAGGCATTTTTTATCTTTATAAATGTCAACAGAAATAATTATACCTTTTTAATTCAGTTTTTTAGTGGTTTTATTTAGTTCTACTCGTACGTATATAAAATTTAATATAATAATAGCAGTAATCATCAAAGCTATTATTGACGAGAAGTGTATCTTAAAGTATTATTATTACGGACTTTAAAGTAACTTTAATCACTTAATTATTATTTTAACAATGTAGTTTACATCTTAACTTTTCCTTTAATAAAATGGAAAATATTAGGCATTTCTTATCTTTAAAAATGCCAACATAAATAATTATACCTTTTTAATTTAGGTTTTCAGTGGTTTTATTTAGTTCTTGATCACCAAAGCTATTATTGGCGAGAAGTGTCTTTTAAAATATTATTATTACGGACTCTAAAGTAACTTTAATCCCTTAATTATTATCATAATCCTTTGTTGTTAAGTATCTTTAATAATCAACCATCTGAGCGAATAATTTTAAAT
Organism: Araneus ventricosus; assembly: GCA_013235015.1. Lineage (NCBI taxonomy): Eukaryota > Metazoa > Arthropoda > Arachnida > Araneae > Araneidae > Araneus > Araneus ventricosus. The sequence goes on along the minus strand of BGPR01001625.1, from coordinate 136,836 downwards.
GAGTTTAAAGAAAAAACATATCTCCTCGGTAATCTCAGTCATCCACTTTAGCAAATGATTTTAAAATCCAATATCTCGCATTCCGACTAAACTGATATGAAAATTCCCCGATGACTTGGTGCAAACAATAGTAAATAAGCTCTTTTCACACATCTACTTAAACCCGATGTCGTAGAAACGATACACAATATGAAGTGTCGAAACTGAGGCTATTGTGGGTCTGTTTGGCAGTAAACGAACTAATTAAGCCATCGTAGCAGAACTGCGCTAATTAAAATCCCTAACAATGAGACCTCTGCAATTTATGAAAAGCTTAATTCTTGCGTGATTTTGACGAAAAGAAACTTTTCCAGGGTTTTTCTAAGTAAGTTCCTTTTAGAATTATTATGATTTCTGTTTTCATGGTAAACAGATGAATTTTATTACTCGTCCAAAAGCTGGGATGCTTTAATTAAAGCAGAGAAATGTGAAAGAACTTAATTTAGTTTTGGTTGTGGCCCCGTTACGTTACTTTTTTTTAATCTTGGAATTCTTATGAAACAGTTCTCGTTAATTTTGGCAACTCTAGTTTGGTTAATGACATTTCATAATCTACATTGGATTGAAGCAATAAAAAGAAGCCTAATAATAGCAAGGTCATAAACAACAGATGACCAAAGAGTATAAATTTGGACAGATTTATTTTTTCATTTATCATTACGAGTTTATAAATGAATAAAATATCACTTTGTGGTCGGAATATATTAAACACATGTGAGTATCTACAATCTAGATGCTAAGCTATTTACATATTAGTGCAATTTGGTTCATACTAAGTCCCGACTCACGATAATCAGTTTTTATGTAGATATTAGCACGATTTGTCATATTTTGGTCTTAAATTAGGCTGCTCTATTTTTTAATGGTCCTCAATATGAAGATTGAATTCTTTTACACAAGTCAAGTTTAAAAAATAGTTCCTAAAATGCACTTTTATTAGTATGCTAAGAATTATAATTTTGTTTAATTTCAATTATTTTCTCTTTCTTAGTCTTTAATTTTTAATTCGTTATTGTAAATATTGTGAAATCTTGAAATTAAATTTTGCTCTAATTCACTACCAGCTGATACCGCTAATACGGAAGCAGCAATTAATTAAATTAAGCAATTAACTGATGATTAAGTTCCGAAAACATTAAAATAGTATATTTTCATCAAGAATATATAAATGTACAAAATTTCAAAACTCTACCACATTATGAAAATTAGTGCAAAATTGATTATAAAATCCCACCTGTACAATGATAAAAGTATAAAAAATATATTTCATTTGGTGCCTGCCATATTACCCAATTGCTTTTATCCGAAAGTACCAGGAAGCTCGAAATACCTTGGGCTGCCGCCAATTATTCCCGATTTTAAATAAAATATCCGAGAAATTTTTTCTTACAAGTAGTCCTTTCAGTTTTCTCTTTCCGTAGTAATCGTATATTAAAATATTTTTGTATTGAGGTTCATTTAAGAAAAGAAATTCATTTAGCTAATTAGAAAAAATAATTTTATTTTTTAATTAATGCGATTAATTAATACTTAATTAATGATTCAAGACATATTTCGTTGTAGTTTGAAATAAGAAATTGAAATATTTAATGTTTTGTTTCTTCGAAAACATTAGGCGAGAATTTACACCACCCTTCTTTTAAGCGTTACTTGTTGGCATATTAGCATCACATAAAATAATTATCATCATTATCATATGATAATTAATTTGATTGTTAAAACTACATTATGAGGTTAAAGTGTTTATATATTTCATTTTGTGCCTGATATGTTAACCAATTGCTTTTATCCGAAAGTATCAGGCGTCTCGAATTACCTTGGCCTACCGCCAATTAGTCCCGATTTTGAATAAAATAGAAAATATCCCAAGAACTTTTTTCTTACAAGTAGTCTTTTCAGTTTACCCTTTAAAGGGCCATTTTCCATCGTATATTACAATATTTTTTTGGATTAAGTTTGATTTATGGAAAGAAATTCATTTAGATGATTTAAAAAATTAATTTGATTTTTAATTAATGTGATTAATTAATATAATAATAATAATGATTCAAGACATAGTTCGTTGTAGTTTGAAATAAGAAATTGAAATATTTAATGTTTTGTTTGATCGAAAACACTAGACGAGAATTTGCATCAACCTTCTTTTAAGCGTTACTTGTTGGCATATTAGTATCACAAAAATAGTTATTATCATTATCAAATGATAATCAATTTGATTGTTAAAACTGCATTATGAGATTAAAGTGTTTATTAATATTTTCGTGATTTCGGGCGTTGTTAAGAGATAGCAGCTCTCAGCAATAATGGTAAAATATGTTACTGTGGACATTTAAAAACTTGGTAATTCAGCGGTAAGTATATTACTTTCCATGGCATTAGGAACGGTTAAAGGAAACTTAAAAATATTATCTTGATATGACTGGAAAAAAATAGCTTCTGGAGAATTATTTTTCCAACTTCCTTATAAAAGATTAATTTATAATTTATGACATTTTTTTCTAATATAATTTTTTATTCTGTAACTTTCTAAACTATAGATACTACTTAAGCATTAACACATACCATTTAATTTTAAAAGTGTTCAATATCAATCAGAAATACATTATTACCTTTTAAAACGCATTTAATCTTTGTGTTTCAAAGACAATAACTATGCCTTCTATTTTAAACTAACTCTTCATTTCTATTTATGCGTGAATATACTTTTAAATTTCACTAAAAATGTCCTCGTCTAAAGTATTGCATGTTTTCTGATAAGACGCATAGTTTTTTGTCATGCATTTATTAATAAATGTATTGTTCCTTAAAAACTAAAAATAACCACTTTGTAGGCGAATGATAACTAAAGCCATACCATCTTTGGATTATTTTGGTAAAAAAAACTCAAAAAAAGAATAAAAGTTATCTGCGAATACATTGCCTCAAGCAGGAAGACATTATTCATACCGACAGCAAATATTTTTGGTCTTCGCACATTATTCATTTCAAATAACCCGAAGCGTCACTAAAAAATATTATTTTTTAAACTATGCAAAAGAATAACAATCTGAACTTTGATTTTTTTGAAGTTAAACTATACTAATTTATACGGATTTTTAGAAAATACAGCTTACTGACAAAGTAACCGAAATCTAGTACATGTTTGACTTTTGAAACACTTTTATTTAATTTGTCGTTTCGTGTTTTTAAAGGCAGTTCATGTTTGTTTCATTTTGTCACTTACTTCTTGATGGCTTAGGGTACTGAAATTTTGTTCGTTTGTATATTCTCGATGACAATACTTTATTTTATTATTATCAGAACCTAATTATCAGTTAATCATTTCTTAAATCAAATTTATTTCGGTAGCAGTGGCGCCACTTGGTAGAGAATTTGTTAAAAAATTGAGTTCAAGATTCCTTAATATTAAGAATAAAGAAATATAAATTAAAAGTCTAAAAATTAGAAAATTATTAAAATAATTAAGTTCTACTTTTAGAACTTTATATAAAGTGTGTTTTTAAAATTGTTTTTGGGCGCTGCAAAAAATAAGAAAAGAAAATTAAGCTAAGACGAATGTTATAAGAAAGAAAATTCCTAGACATGCATTAAAAATTAAAATATACTATGAATGTGATTAAAATTCTAATTTAGTATGTTATTTATTAAAAATTCTAATTACGATTTCTAATGGCGCTTCACGCTTTTACGTTTTTGGTTTTCCCTAAAGAATTTTGATAAAAAATTATTTTTTTTGTTCACTAATAAAAGGACGCTTTTAAAAACGTTTTCTCTTTTATTTTGTGCCCTAAAATTTAATAAGACGTAATAAAACATTTAAAAAGTTACTTAAAGAAACTTAACTTTCCTAAAGAGGTAGTTTCCACGTAACCTGATAGATTTTATTATAATTATAAAAGCATTAAGCCCAGACTTCTTCTAGAGCAATATTTACTCGTATATACCAGACGGAAAAAGTTTAACCTTAAATATGGACTTTTCTTCTAGACGCTTTACTCTAATAGAAAAAACATGTAGTGAAGAATCGTCACGTATAGATCAAATGTGATGTTCCTATATTTTTATAGAGGTTCTTCCTTTATGATTCCTCACGACATCACTAGCACGTACAGACGAAACTCATACAAGGCTAATGATCTTCCATTAGTCTACTTTTTATTTGTTACATAATGACAAAAAGGCAGTTTTTGTCATTATGTTTACAACCAGAAAGTGGTTTCTCTTGTCTTTGGATGATTTGTAGTAATGTGTATCAGACAGTAAGCGTTCGGTGCAGAATAATTTTCGATGTACTGTATAGTTATTGATGCTTTGAAACGCAAATATTTTTTCGACATATGATAAAAACGATCAGTGGGCTATTTATTTTATGTCATTTTATTTTAATGAGAATTTTTTTAAAAAACGAAAATCTACAAATATTCATCGTTTAAAATAAGTGATCAATGGACTAATTTTTATATTTGATTTGTTCTGATTAACAACAAAAGTTAATAATAAACTTTATAGATTAACAAAATCAATACCGAAGATGTGAAATTTGAAACAAATATCACTTGAATAGTTTACAATCCAATACATCAAGTAAGGCTCACAATAGATTTCACGCTATATTCTCGCAATAAATTTATAATAGTATTTTGATCTTAATGTATTTAAAAGTAGGGATACTGCATATGAAGAAAAAATAATTGACTATGATTATGAGCATGTGTTTTCAAAATGATTCAAACTTTTATTCTTATACTCAAGCAAAAAATATTTTCAAATGCAGTAATATAACAAGTAATCAATATGAATATTTTAAAAGGTTACGTACAAACCACCAGAAACATATTATAGACTATTTAATTAATTAATATTTTATTTTTTATTTTTGACAACAATTTGTATTATTTTATCTTTCATTTATCACGTAAATATTGTCATTATTTATTCTTATTATTTTTGTAATAGTCGTGTTGCCACTAAGATAAAAAAAAACTCTCCGCAAAACAGCAAATTGCCTGGTTTCGATAAGCTTCAGAAAGGACTACATCGTCTCTTAATAAGTACACCACCTATATCATTTTTTAAAAATTTCAAAGAGGAAGGAAATACTAAATTTTTCGCAACCAATAGGGAATATTTCTGAGCTTTAAAAATATGTGGTATGAACAAGAGACTGCATGTTCCTACTAGATATGGAAAAAAATTCTAAAAAATTCGTTTTTGATTGAGAAAACTTGAGTGTTTTCTTCCTATTGGAAGTATCAAAAAATTGAGACAGGTGGTGTTGCTTTTTAAACGAAGATATGATATATAAAATTAAATGTATTATGTATGTTTAGAGCCTTGGCTCATAAATGCTATGGAACAAAAGAGAATCCTTTAATAGAATCGAATGTGTCAACATTTGCGTACATATATTCAGGAACAAAATATGTTTATGTTTGCAGGAAAAATTAATCCCAGATCTGTTTTTATAATTCAAAATTGTGGGTATCATCTACCAATACATTCAGTTTGCCTTTCAAGCTCCGATGTAAAAATTATAACAGTTAAAATTGGAATTTAAACCTCGTTTGGTGTTTGATTTTATTATTACCATTTCTGTACCATTTTGTACTTACCATTCTTTATACAAATAATATGATATAGGGGAAAGTGGGATAAAACCGGTACCTGAGACTCGAAGGCCTGTTGGATCTAAACTGTTCGACATAGAGCTTACTGAATTTTACTAAAATATTCAGTATTTATCAGAGTATAATATATCTTTCAAGAAAATTCATAGTTTTACTACTTTTTTTACTAATGATTTTTTTGTAGAAAAAGTCATGGAAAAATTGGAAATTATAAATATCTTCATAAGTTTTTTAAGATGAATGTCTACATAAGACTTAAGTAAAAATAAAATGAATTTCTCCCCAAGAAAAAACAAGCATAGAATTTTCAGTTAGCTTAAATGACCGTAGAGAAGGAAAATATAGCATGGAAAGAAATAGTATTTGTAAGTGGAAGAAGGTATAGAATAATTCAGATTGTGGAATTTTAATGTGAGGGAGATGGAATAGAAAGAGAAAGATAACATAAGAAGTTGTAAGTTTTATAGTGTAAAAATATATGGGTTTTTTCATATGATAATATTAACCATACTATCTGCAAATTGCGGCAAGCATGATGCAAAAACGTTCGAAGCTCTCTAAAGGTCAGACCGTTGGAATTGGAGCTACCGAATTTGGCACGTAGTTACTTCTTGGAAATTAAATGCTTATTAAGAAAATATTACAAAATTTCAATTAGATTTTGAATTTAAAATTAGTCAATTTTCCTTAGTAACTTATATTATTGCTCAAAATCTGTTTTTGTGCCGCTTAAAAAATCGAAGAATTAGCGTTTTAATGATACCAATTTTATTTTCTTACAATTTTTTTCTATTTTTAAGGAATTTTTAAAATTATTTTTTAAGTATATTTTTCAACAATGCATTTCATTTTTTTAGTTACTGCATTTACACACACGCGCAATGCATTGCAATTAATACATTGTGCACGCTGTGCATTTTTATATGCACGTTATCGCTGTTATATAATTAAGAGTAAATTTTTTAAATGAAATAAAAATAGAAGATTCAAGACTAAAATGTTATCGTGCTACGATATTTCGGACTAGAGTTAGGCTATCTCCTTTAATTTTCTTCTTTTATTATAGGTGAAATATCAAGAAAATTTAAAATAGTTTTTCTATATGAAAATTTCTTTAATCTTAGAAGAAATATCTAACTAGACCCTTTTATGCTGAAAAGCCGTACAATGACCCAAGCGTTCTGCAGTAACATTTTGTCTTTGGATCTCTTACACTATCATTCTAAAATCACTTCAGCTATAAGTCAATGAAAGCAAAACCGTTTTAATAACATAAAATGAATTTGGCAACATGGCGAATTGTCAGAAAACTACAAAATCGTTCAAGGATATTCTATAACAAAATATGTGTTCTGTTTTATGAGAGCCGCGGTGGCCTAGTGGTAAGATCTCGGCTTTGTGGCCGGAGGGTTCCAGGTTCGAAACCCGATTGCACTGAAGATCCGCCGTGTATGGGGCCTGTTGCACGTTAAATCATACGTAAGGGTCAAACGTCCTCCCGTTGGTGTGGCGTGGAAGTTTGGAGAGGGGGGCGCCAGCTCAGGCGTCGTCCTCGTCATTTGACCGAGGTTCAAAATAACGAGGTCCGTCCCAAAATAGCCCTCGTGTTGCTTCAAAACGGGACGTTAATATAACTAAACTAAACTCTTACACTATCATTCTAAAATCACTTCAGTTGTAAGTCATTGAAAGCAAAACCGTTTTAATAACATAAAATGGATTTGAAAACATGGTAAATTGCCAGAAAACTACAAAATCGTTCAAGGTTATTCCATAACAAAATATGTGTTCTGTTTTATGAGAGCCGCGGTAGCCTAGTGGCCAAGTATCGGCTTCAGTCTCGAAACCCGATTCAACTAATGATCCGCCATGTATTGGGCGTGTTGCCCGTTAAATCATAAGTAGGAGACCAAACGTCCTCCCGCTGGTGCAATGCAACACAACCCAGCCTACCCTACTGGGTTTAAGGCATTAAAGAGCCGAAGGGGAAGAGAACCGACCAGCAGCAGCAGAAGGACGCAAGCCCCACCCGCATTTATTAAATTCGTTTTCACATCTACACACTACAGCCGCAACATGGGTGGAAATTAAATACATATGAACATATATAGTTTTCTTATTACAAGGGCTCACCCGGCCAAGGAGACAATACCAACAACAGCACACGAAGTGAAGACGCTTGAGCAGTGAGGAAGTTTGGAAAGAAGGGTGTCAGCTCAAGTGTCGTTCTCCTCATCCGGTTCAAAATTATAAGGTCCGTCCCAAAATAAGCTTCGTGTTGCGTTGAAGCGGGGTATTAATATAACTAATTATCTAATTGTTCTGTTGTATAATAAACAACTAAGAAAAACGTAACAAATAGATAAATAGTAGCATTTATTGTAAAAGGAAATGTGTATATCAAATGGATGATAAAACTTTTCCGTTTTCATTCTATCAGTATATCTTTTTTTGTACCAAAGATAATAAATTAATGGATTCCCATGCCTTTATTTGTAGAATTTCTCTTTGATATTAAGGACCATCTCCGAGAAAGATCTTGCATCTACAAAGCGGCCAGGGAAAAATAAGCATATTCCTGAAAATTCAAGCTCAAAGGTTTGGTGTCTATCCTATCAGAAAAAGAGAATACGTCGGAAAGAAAGAATTCCGTCTTTCTCAAATTTTAGAAATGAGTTCTGATATCTCCTCTAAAACCTGTCCGTCCAAGTGACTAACGAAATCAAACTTAAGAAAAAAGGGGAAGAAGAAGAAGCTGAAAGCAAAAAGACAAGATTTTGTAAAATTGAAACATCGACTCGTTCCATTTTGCACCTTTCAAAACTTTTCGCAACTCAGAAAATGCCCCAAGATTAATACGATACATCTTTCGTCCTCTACCTTCCTCCCAACATTGGACTTCCTTTCTCTAGTTCACCTTTGATAAAGGGCTTCCCCAATAACACCGCTCCGCCCCCTCACTCTTTCGCCCAGTCCAGTCAGTCCTGTAGGGCTAAAAATAGTACCCGAACTATATGTGATTTCACTTCACTTCGGAGCTGTCAGAGGGCGCGCACCCCCTCAATATATTGCCCAAGTTTTAAAACGACGTGTCTGGCCAGAAGAATAGAAAGTTTGGCAGCGCGTGCATTGATTTTCCAGTTTTTAATATTTCATTCCTTGCTGGATACGGACGACTAAAGCCAGCATGGTTCAGTGAACGCTCAAGGGCTATTTTTGCATTGAAAGTAGGTTGTCTGTCATCTGTCCATGCCAAACTGTTTGTTATGCAGGGTAGTGGTAATTTATTCATACAAATGTTGCCATTTTTTGCAGGTACATGAAGATAATAAGAGATGGAGCATTTTTGTTGAATGCTTTAGTGTAGGAAATTGGTACTTGATGGTAGTAAGTGATGGATGAATGCATATCTGTAGGAAGTCATGCATTTTTTATGCTTAATTGCGTAGGTTGCTGAGGCCAAATGCTAAAACTAAAACATCCTAAGCAGTTATTAATTGCTGATATTTTCTTTCTAATCACTTTGGAAGCAAATGCAGTTGATGAAACTGAATATATTCTGAAACAGATTGTAATTAGCCAATTCGGTTATGGAATTAATCTAAAACTTATCTGACAATAATTTAAAAAGCAATAGAAATATATATTTACTAAAACATTAGCCCATGCGCATAGAAAAGAAAATTGCAAACCATGGTGAAAATATTAGCAAGATTTAATGTAGCTCCAAATTTCACGTGCCTCAACAATGCGTGAAACATTTCCTTTAATCCATTTATATTTATGCAATTTGTAGTGGATATATGAATAAAATTGGACTCAAATATTATTATGCCAATGAAACTTACATACTTGAAAGTGTTGATGATAGACCCAGAAGAGTTGCTTTAAAGCTGATAGACCTTGGAAAAAGAAAAATGAAAATTTGATAGACTCTGAAAAAAAAAGAAAAACCAAAAGTTGATAGATCCTGAAAAGTCAATTGGAAGCTGATGAGTCGATGATGGATGTGAGGTCAAACTTATTAATCCAAATATTTGACTTTCCTTGGAAATTCACCTATAGAGGATCTATAAAGATAACTTTGGATAATTTATGGGTAAGGTGAAACTTGAATTAGTTCAAATAACTCATGTTCTTTCTGGTTAACGGATCCCATTCCCGAGGTCAAGGTTTCAGGTATAAGTCGAATAGTGACGGATTCGATGCCCATTTCTAATGAAAGTCCCTGTATATGCTGGAATAAAGCATGTTAAATCTTAATTCGAGAGTCTAACGTCTTATGTTGTAGCATAGTGGAAATTTGAAGAGTTTGGTAGCAGAGTATAAGTCATCCGTAGAGGTCAGACTCATAATTAATCTGAATAATTGATTCTCCTTCCAGATGATTCACCTCACTTGCGGATCTAGGAAGATAACGATAACTTTATACAATTAATGGATAAGGTGAAGCTTCATTTAATCCGGATAACTCATGCTCTCAATGATTAACGGATCCCGATGCCCTATTACCAGAGTCAAGGCTTCGATATCATATGATGGTGGTTTCAAGACTCGGGTCCACCAAAAGTTCATCACATACGCTGGCCTGATGTACGTTAAATATAAGTTCGAGGATAACAAGTCTCAGATCCATTCAGAAAGAACCCTCGTTTAGCTTCACTACGCAACTTAAATCTAATCAATAAATTTGATGAATAATGTCAAACTTTTACTGGCATGTGCAATTCGTCAATGCCGCTCTTAAGAAAGGAATTCTGATTTCCCTCTGGCCTTATTTCTGATAATGTGTAACCAAATATATTTACTAATTCAAAACTCAAAGAATGTATGAACTTAAACATTATGGAGCTACCAATAAAAAAATTAGTGATTCTAATTCCGCTTGGTATAGCATATCTACCCAAGTCCATGAGTCAGACTCACAGGTAAAGGGAAAATGTAGCATCTTCAGTTGACAACGCCCATAGGCATCACCTGAAGTAGAAGTCTAATTGAGGTGGTAGGTTGCCTTTCTGGAGATCTTTCAGAGGAAATTGGAACATATATGTGTTTCCTTGAGGGAAAAACAGAAACACCTCCAGCAATCAGCAAACAAATTGATACTAAAGCGCAAATCTGTCTATCGGTTTTTAAATAAAACTGTTTAAGAGCACAATATGAGGATAGCACTCTAGCATACAAAAAAAGTGTTTCCACGCATTATGTTCTACTTTTTTTATTATCCTCATTCCATTGTCTAAAGCTGATATCAGGAACAGTCGAATTTTTACACGCTAATGATAAAATGTTCGTTGAAATAGATGAACATTTAATTTTTGTTAATATAACGGTTTTCTTATATCAGCGAAAATTTGCTAATATATCATATTTGCACATGACAAAATCACCTTTTAATTTCATGTATTATGGAAATGTATTTTCTGAGCAATTTCTTGGTTTTTACTTCATGCTATAAGAACCCAAGAAAAACAAACTTTTATCCAAACTGCGGCAGTTTTAATGCAAGTTTTATTAGCGAAAGTGTACCAAAAACAAAGTAATTTCGTTTCTGCTTCAAAGAAGAGAACATTAGATCGATTATTGAGCTCGAATCCTTATGTCGTTCTGTCATGCAATATACGAAACTGAAACACAGTAAATATAGAGCAAAATGTAAGTAAAAAAACACAGCACAAATGTTAGAGATTTATCTATCTATCGAAAGATACATTCATCCAGATCTCCTTGACGAAAAAAGTAGCGCATCTTGAAACGAAACAAAATTATCATAAAATATATGTATGCATTTGAAAGTTGCATAATAACATATTGGACGTTTTATTAAAAAGGATAAGTTTTTTTGGAGGGTTATAGAATTTCCGTTCATTATTTTACACGCTTTTATTTAACTTGACTACTTCCATGCATGTATATTTCATGTTTGTAAAGATGAATTTTGATTGACTTCTGATGTACTAGAGTTCCCAAATTTTGAATAGTTTTAAGTTCCCGAAGACAATACAATATTTTAATAATTTTAGAACTTATCTATTAATTAATTTAATAATTTGACCAGAGACTCCATCAAGTAGTGAATTTCAGAAACAAATTGATACTGTATTGCAGAATATTTATAATAATTAATTATCAAATGTATTAACAACTATATAAAAAGTAAAAGATAATAAAGTAATTTAAAAAACCGCTTTTATTACAGCAGTAAAAACAGAAAATAATTGTTAACAAAAATTGGGAGGTTAAAACAACACTGTAAAAGCATGAGTTGCCGAAAACAATGCTATGAGAAAATTAAACCCCAATGAATATCACCAGTAAGAATATCATTAAATATTCATTAAAAATAAAAAATATTTAATTCTATTTAAAATTTCAGTTTATATCGAGTATTCTTTTCAGCGCCTGGCTCTTTAACAGTTTTGTTTCCACGTCTATATTTGTGACTGATAAATTATTTTACACTTTTTAATACACTAATAAAAGCGTGTTTTTAAACCCCTTTTTTATTTTCGCAATTTACTACTTAAGGACTGAAATTTTAATTACGAGAATTGCCAATAGTGGATTATTTATTTATTCCATTTCTGTTTCTGCACATAAGTATGGATAGGGAATGTTTTATCGCCTGAAGTCTCGAGGCTGAATTGGGTGCGACATTGTTACGGTTCTCCAAACGTTTCTGACGTAAACTTTCGTCTCTCCATAGTGGTCTAATGGTATGTCGGGAAAGAAAAAAATTATGACGCTTTTGGCGCTCAAGTTAAACACTTATAGCTCCGCAACTAAATAACATAGAGAGTTAATTTTAGTTTCATTTAACAGAGAAAGGTAGACGTTGAATATTGCAAAAAGAATTTTAGAATTTGGACTTACGGTTTAGTCACAGTCGAGTTGCAAAGGTGGTGAAAATCACGAAGAATTTTACATAGATAGAGTCACATAGTCACACTAGGCTAATGATCACTATAGAGTATGGAGTTAATAGTCACATAGAGATACTTTAATCACAGAAAGTCACAGTTGAGTAAGGTGAGTAAGTCTACGCCCCTCAATCCCACAGTCCGTTTCGTAGAGACGGTTTACCGTCGAATTTTTTTATCATCTGGTCCATCAATGTAACATATTATATGTTCATACATTATAAGTATCACCTTGAAACATCAAACTTTAATACGGACGTTGCAGAAAGTTTGATGTAAAAAGAAGAATATTAAATACCCTAATGAAATAATTTTTTACTCGTATTGCAAACTGTTTTAAATATTGCCATCGCAACCATGTGATGCCTTTCATATGTCATCTTATGCGTTTTATTTTTGTATCATTTTCTTGCCATATTTTCGACCTAGTTTAATTAATGTAATTTGTATGAAATTTGAAATTTCTAAAGATTACTCTACTTTTAGTACACGTAGCAACTGAATTATAATTTATGAATGATTTACGTATAGCTAAGATTTAAAGTACAGAGGTAAAAAAAATACACAGTGATTACATTACTGATTTTAGTTCAAACGCCGATTGATTACAATCCATCTACAAATTATATTCTATGGTAATTTCTTTCTTTTCTTCCAGTCTGTAAAAACTATTCATGAAATAGAGACATCACGCAGTAATCTGTAAGAATACACCTACAAAACGTGCAATTTCCTAACACGCACCCAAAGTAGAACTTCTTTTCATAAAATTCTAAATACGAGGTGAATAGAGGAATAAAATTGAACTGAAAAGTAATATATCGTCGCTTAACAAGCAACATCACCTATCTCAATTTTTTGAAATTTCAAAGGAAGGAATCTCAATTTTTCTCAACCAATAACAAACATTTCTGATTTTCTTTTCATATCTAGTAGGAATATACGGTCTCATGTTACAAACAGATATGAAAAAATTCAGAAATATTCGTTATTGGCTGCGAAAAATTGAGTATTTCCTTCCTCTTCGAAATTTCAAAAAATTGAACTAGATGGTGTGGCTTGTTAAGGACGACGTATTATAAGCTGCCTTACTTTTAGTTCAAATATTGATCGATTACGATTCTTATACTAAGTATATTCCATGATAATACATGAACTTGTATGCATGGTATATTTTTCTCAAGCTGAAAACAGTCCATCTACAAAGTATATTCCATGGTAATATGCTTTGTATGCATGGTATATTTGTTCTGCCATTTACAAACTATATTACCATAGAATAAACTTTGTATGCATGGCATAGTTTTTCCAATTTGAAAAAAGTTATTCATGAAATAGAGATATTGCGCAATAATCTGTAGGGAAACGGGCTGTTTTCTAACATGTGACTTAGCTTATCTTCTTTTCATAGTATTCTAGATTCATAGTTAAAAGCAGCATAAAACTGAACTGCATCTCCTACGAATAATTAAAATCTGGTCATATCAGCTAAAGTAGGTGAATTTCATATTGATTGCTGGCGTAAGAGATGAGGTTTTTGTTGACGGTGAAATAAAAATGTAGTGTTTGAAAAGATTGATTATAATTTTTTCATGAATCACGGTTATTTTTTCTTTATATAAGGAAGAATGCATTAATGAGAATCTAAAAGTAGAATATCGTTCCGATAACTAAAATGATTTATTTTTCAAAAAAAAGTTTTACTAAAAGAAAGTATAGAATGGAGATCAGGTTGAAATTTTAATAAATTCGTATTACGTCTATTTTATTTTGGAATAAAAGTGAAACCTTCAGAGGGACACTGCTATACTTTGAATTGAGCCTGTCGTTCACGTGTGACTTTAACTTCCAAAACAGAGATATGATGAATTGAATTTCTTCACTAGTCCCGAAACATGAAAACGCTGCTAAATTTGCATTTCCATTGCTTTACAACGTCTTGGAGACTGCTATACTTTGAATTGAGCCTATCATTCACGTGTGGCTTTAAGTCCCAAAACAGAGATATGATGAATTGAATTTCTTCCCTAGTCCCGAAACACAAAAACGCTACTAAATTTGCACTTCCATTGCTTTCAAACGTCTTTGTATATTTTACCGAAATAAAATCAGAACGCAAAGACCAATAAAAACACTCTTTTCTGACTTCAATTATTCCAAAGATTACTGTAAAAAAGTTAATTTTAAATTTGGAAAATTAGCATGATTTAAGTTAAGACATTTCGATTCTTCAGGCAAAGTGGGAACAGAACAAAGGTTATAGTTACAAAAAAAGTGCTTTGAAATTCAAATTTACTTTTTCTCATCACTGTGATAAGTACCAATAACAATTAACTTATTGAAATAATTCCGATAAGTATGCATCAATTATGGTGGTGGTTCTAAGCCCGCTTAGACCAGTATACCTAACCAAGTCCATAAATTAAAGAGGAAATGTGTTATCATCTGTTTGTCAGGGTGACATTAACACTTCAGCACACGCACCCATTTTCGGAACATTAGCATACGCGCGGGTCATTTTGACCCCAAATTGTTAGACATTTATTCCTTATTTTATTGGCTATTTGCACAGAAATAAAATATGGTCAAAGTATAAGAACATTTTTTCGTACTAATAACTTGTATTTAAGTTCCAAATGCGATTTTTAATACGAAAAAGGAAAGTTGAACTTACCTCCGTTATTCCATATCTTTTCTGTATTCTTTTCTTCTGTGTTGCGCACGTTCGTACGCTGTCATAGCTATAACGTTAAATGAATCCGAAACGCTGACACACGCACGGGTTGATTTGACCGAATTGATGATTTGACCCTAAGCCCTCCCCCTCCCCCAGTAAAAAGGGAGAAACCCCCATTTCACCGGTTACTGCTGCTCTTGTTTTCTTCTTCTAGGTCCCTCATGAAGGTACTGAAAGTAATAGGGGCAAGTTTTTAGAAATTCGCAGAATATTTTTAACAGAAGAGAAAGGGTGGAGTCAAAAAGACCTCCTGCGTGTGCTGACAGGTTAAAGCACTTAGATTTCCCTTATTCCGAAAAAGACATGTTTAGAATTGCGTCTATCAGTCTGTTAGTCTCCAAACACAACAACTCAAAAAGGAATTAGCTACAAAACTAAATTTGGTACGTGGTCTTTAAAGAAAATTGTAGATTTCTATCCAATTCTGGTTAATATCGGTCTATAGGAAGTCTGTCTGTCCTTCCGTTTTCAGGGTAAAACCATAATTCAAAAACGTAAAACGCTAGTGAATGAAATTTAGCAAATGATTTTAAGATCAGCCTTTTAGAAATGTGTCGATTTTCGGGCCAAATCCATCACCAGGTTAATTGTCCATCGATAGTCTGTTCATGTGTATATGAATACAATAACTCTAACAAGCTAGATTGATTACTTTAATATATCACTCTTGCCCAAAAATTGTGAATCCATGCCAAATTTTGGACTAGATTAGTTAAAGAGAAAAAGTCCAAAATAATATATGCAGTGGAACCTCGGGAATCCGAACCCCAGGAATTCGAAATTTCGGATAATCTGAACATCTTTTTTTATTTTCTGAGAAATTTTTATTAAAAAGCGAAGGAAAATAACAGTCACGAATCATAAACAAACTTTTGTTTCTACCTAACTTAAAAGAAACATTTGCATTGATATTTAAGAATTAATACAGCACCTTAATTAGTAGGAACAAAATCGGTTGTCTTCTTTCAACGTAAGAAACTAAACCTACTCGACGATGCGAATCGTAGCTATCTCTTTCCACACTCTTTCACAGAGTATCCGAAGTCAATACACTACTGCATTTTGTATATCAAGACTATTTTACCGAATTTTCCGGATAATCCGAATATCACAGAATTCTAACCGAGGTCAGCCCCAATTAGTTCGGATTCCCGAGATTCTACTGTACTCGATTCTCTTCACAATACTATGAAGCTAAACACAAAACGCGTCGTATTGAGCAGGTATAAGACTTACCCAGGTAGCACAACATGTTGCACGATATTGTACAATATTATCAGATATTTTATAATATGATATATATTGTACAATGTTATACAATACTGCGAATATTGTTCAATATTGTACAATATCTTTGTGCTGCTGGGGTAATAGAGGGGGAACACTCCCGCTGTTTTATTATTATTATTACATCAATATTTTCATGAATATTGTATTATTTGTTACTGTACCATCACTTTCATCCGGTATAAGTATTTTCTTGGCAAATTCTGAGGAAATACTCAAGTGTAAGCTTTGCGCGAGAAGAGGGAAATTAAAAATTGATAGGCTTCGAGGAACAAAACACTACTGTAACAATGTATGTAAATATTCAACTCCAATTTGGAAGCCAAAATAACGAAGGCTGAAACATTTAAGATTCTATTACATACACTGAACACAAACATTAATACATACTGCCTACATATTTACATTACTTCTAACAATTACAAAGGGTATTTAAGATTTGGGCATTTTACAGTTAGTTGTTCAGTCAGTCAATTCACAGTTCTAAACTGATTCATTTAGCGTCGGCGCCTTACCACCATAGATGGCGCTGTTCTTACTGCGCATGTGCATTTGGTACACTACACCTTTTAATTAATAGACGGTAAAGGGTTTGACATTTTTTATTTGATGCGAAATCATTTGCCCGAACCCTTAATGAACTTTTTGTTGATGGGAGGAGGGAATGTTGCAGATTTAAATTTTTAAAATTCACGTGATTTGGTCCTTAAAATGAACACCGAAACCTTCCGGATTTGCTATTAACACTTTAAACCTAATAAGTGATAAAAGCAGGACGAACGAGATGAAGCATACTTATGATAAAACGCTATGGAATTTAATGCTTTTTTTTGTATATAGTTTGTGTTTGTTAGGCTTAACTTAACAAAAATTTGATCACCATTTATGGATAAAATAAGATGCTGTGTTTATTTTCTAGATGCAAAAACTCCGTCGGGTTTTTAAAACAGAGAGAAGTAGAGGATTCTTAAGAATATAAAAATAAATGTCATAAATCATTAAACGTGATATGTAGAGGTAAATTTTTAAATCAGAATTTCGAACATCATTAGAAAAGTTAAAATATTAAAAATTCGCGCAAAACTCGCCACTTTTTTCCCATTCAAAGTACATTAACAAATCGATAGCTAGACACTTTTAAACCGTTAAAATATTAATTCTCATTGCTGTGTTTCCGAGTTCTTTAATGATGTTTTACTAGATTTCATTTTGAACTTTCTAGGGAAAAAAGTAGCTAAAGACTTTGATATCTAGACTCAAAAAGCAATTCCAGGAATTTATTAGCTCCTCTTTAACAAGATAACGGAAAGCCGGTAATGGGTCTTGCCGACATTTAATTGCTTAAGTAAGTTATAAAGTTATAAATTTTTATTTCGTAGAAAAGTTATAAATACTCGAGTAAATTGCTGTCTAGGCCGTTGAGTGCTTTTACATCTAGCTAAACGCTTTCAAATTTTGTAATTTCAGGGGAATTAAGCTTATTATACTGCCAAAAATATATCATTTCTATCTAGTTATGATTTGTTTAGAAGTTCAAATGTGTATTTGTTGTGATAAAAATAACGATTTGAACTTCTGAATGGAGCAATTATTTCTTTTATCTGGTTTCTGCGTAATTAGCATGAAAAATAATAACTTAAAAAGAACATTTCCTTTCATGAAATCGTTTGGGAATTAGAGTATAGTGAAATAAACGTGAACAAAGCGGTAAGCCGATTTACAAAAGGCGAAAAGAAATAGATTTAGATTAACTAAAAAATTAGATTAATTAAAAAAATTACACGAACTAAGCCTTGTAGCTATTCATAATGCTTCTTAAATATAAATAGTCGCTTAACAAGCTATGCCACCTATCTCAATTTTTTGAAATTTCAAAGAAGAAGAAAATACTCAATTTTTCGCAACCTATACCAAATATTTCGGAATTTTTTCACATCTGATACGAACATAAGACCGTATGCCCCTACCAGATGTGAAAAAAATTTTTAAAAAATCGTTATTGATTGCGAAAAATTGAGTATTTTCTTCCTTTGAAATTTCAAAAAATTGATGTAGGTGGTCCCAAGTAGCACAACATGTTGTCCGATATTGTATAATATTGTTCTATATTATATAATATTGTTCTATATTGTATAATATTGTTCAATATTATACAATATCGCGAATATTGTTCAATATTATACAATATCGTACAATATTATACAATATCTTTGTGCTACTGTAGGATGTTAAGCAACGAAATTCTATATTAGTAGAATGATGATATTTATAGTCTGTCATGTTATGTGTAAAATGAGTCACGTGTGATGCAAATAACTTTCAAAACGCTCTATAGGCCAGAACATTGGACCTCTGCCAAATCTGGCACATAGTTACTTCTCAGGTTGTAGGGGCATACTAAAAAATGGTTTTCAAATTTCAATTAGATTTTTAATGGTAATTAAAACCAAAATGCTAACTTTTTGCCTCAATAAAAATTATTTCTATTGTTGTCGTTTGCTAATATTTTCCCTGCATCAAAATTCTTTTTACACCCCTTTAAAATTCAAAGAATTAGCTTCTTGGTTCAAGAAGTAATTCACACATAAAGCGATACAATCGCAGTATTTAAAGCACAACCGTTAATCATTCGAACTAAAAATTAAGTATCACTTTTGGTGCTTACCCCACACTACCCACAGTTCGCAGTTAAAACTGAGACAAGACCTAACTCTAGTCGTCTTTTCATCTTGTTATCATGTATTCAAAATATTGTAGAAATCACTAAAGTCTCTTCATGGGAAATCGAGAAATTTCCCTAAAATTCGAGATAAAGCAGTGAAACTGAAACCTTGATAACCTTGTTTCGCTCTCAAATTTTCTAAAGAATTATCAAGTGTTACTTAGTCATTTTGTCATTAAAACAGAGCAAAATCTGTCTTAGGGTCCTCTGGATCAATAGTTCATAGTAAATTTTAAAATAATTTACAATTAACAAATGACACATTGTTATTTAAAACAAACAAATAAGGTTTAAAATTCAAGTAAAATAGCATTTCCATAGGTCATATACAAAAAGTGTGGGAAAACTGTGACAGTACAAACGTAAATACAGTCAAACCTTGGTATAACGAACACGGGACATAATGATCCGTCGGTTATAACAAACTTTTCAAATGGTCCCAACTGAATTCCTCTGCAACTAATGTATTTTTAAATGCTTGCAATGATCTCCAGAAACAATTAATTCTTATATAGTGAACCAAAATTTCCGCTTTTCAAGTTTAGTTTTAGTTCTTTAAACGAAAACTCGCAACTTTTTATCATACTTTAGGGAAATAAATGTAAGTACAATTAATTTTACTGTTTCATTTTCGAAGAACAAATATTTATTTTAATTTATTATATTCCATTACTCATTCCAATTTAGTGTAATTAATTTGTTCAACACAGACATACATTTAAGGATTATAATATATCTTGTGTAGCCAATATTTGAAAAATCGAATATAATGAACGATTATAGCGAACTTCTGCATCGGTCCCTTCAGAGTTCGTTATAACGGAGTTTCACTCTATTAAACTAAGAATGGAATTCTGATGGTAATTCTAATTCGTCTTAAGTCCATGAATCAAAGACTCATGATAAAGGAAAAATTTGGCGTCTTATCTTGGTCAAAGCGACCTTGCAGCACCTGAGGTCGCTTTAGC
>BGPR01001625.1:98327-116526 GCA_013235015.1 Araneus ventricosus | reverse complement strand
AAAATTCAAGTAAAATAGATTTTACATAATACAGATACAAGAATCGTCGGAAAACAGTAACAGTATAAATGTAGATATTAATCTATGGATACATTTCCTATAGTAATTCTAATCCGTCTTAAGTTCATGAGTCAAGGACACGTGATAAAGGGAAAATATGGCGTCTTCTCTGGGTCGAAACAATCTTGCCGAACTTAAGGTCGCTTAGCAATTATCACTAACTATTATTTTATTTTAATATTGTTTTTATTTAATTACTTAATCTTGATAATGTTGCTATTTTTTAAGTAGTTCAAAATAATTCAAATAAAGATGTCTACTTTTTAGTACACTAATAAAACTTCATTTTAGAAAGCTGCTTTCATTAAATGTATCTTATTCTGATCTGAAAGTCATAAGATATTATATCTTAACTATAACTTTTATTTATATGGAAACATGGATTCCGGATACTGTCATAATAATGCCGAGAATAAATCGCGTTAGCAAAATATCGTGTAGCAAAAAGACACCCCAATTTTTCATCGTGCTGTACGGAAAACGGTTAAAAACGGTTAAAGTTAACGGTTAAAAGTTATAAACGGTTGCCTCTACTTTTAAATTTTAATATAATTAAATTTTCAGCTGAAATTCAAAATTATGCACAAGTTCCATTTTCGTTATTGCATCCTAATTATGAGAATTTCCATAATACCAGGACTAAGTAGTTAAATTTGCATTCGAGTTTCTAGGGAACAGTCATGTGTAAAACACAGGTAGGCACTGACTTGCATTAGTAGACTAAGAATGCAGTTTATATTAGTCAGTTCAATTCATACTTAAATCGTAAAATCCTATTCTAAATACAATGAATAAACAACCGAGTTGATTTAGCATTGTGATTACATTGAATTATACAGAAGTACAATGAGTAGGGAAGTTATCTTCTAACTTGAATTTTAATTTAATTTCACACTTCATGGTAAAACTGTCAAGTTAAATTTCGGTAGCTAATAATGTATTGTTCACCATATTAAAACGGATGACGGTTGCAATAATTAGCAAGAATCCTTTGAATTTAAGTCAATGGACTCATTTTAAATCACAAACAGCCTTAATCTCAATAATAGTGCACATTCTCTATGCTAGAAAACAGTTTTATTAATTTTACCATAAAACTTACAAATGCTTAAAATATCTGTTAAATTCGAAACTGAAATAATAAAATGAATTAAATGTTTTTAAAAACACTTTGTTATTTTATGTACTGGATAAGGAAAAGTTTTATTTTATTTAAATTATTATTTTCCTTTTTAATCTTGGGATCAATTTTTTCACAAACTCAATACCAGATGGCGCCACTTTTACGGAATCAAATTTCAATTTAATTAAATTATAAACGGATAATTAAGTTCAGAAAATATTAAAATATATTGTCTTCGAGAACTTGCCAAATATACAAAATTTGAAAACTGCAGTACATCAGGAAGCGAGTGAAAAAAACTATTATGAAATTCCATATTTACAAGCATGATAACAAGCCAGGTTAAAAAATTTAATAAAAACACATTTTGAAAATAAACTTTTATTATTTTACTAAAAAGTAGAATTTTTATTTTAATTAATTTTTAGCCTTTAATATACTCCATAATTCATTATTATAAATATTATAGAGCCATGAAATCATTTTTTTTTCTCAAATTCACCATCAGAGAGCTATCAGTATTTCAGATGAAATAACAATTTAATTAAATTAATCTATTAATTGATCATTATGTGCTGAAAATTTAAAATATTTTATTATTATCGAGAACGCACAGATTTGCAAAATTCCAAACTTCTGGCACATCAGGTGAGTGAAAAATCGTTTGCAAAATTCCATCTTTATAAACGCGAAACAAATCAAGTTAAATAATTTAGATTTTAATTGCATCTTTAACTTATGGTAATTTTATTTTTAGTGTGAGAAATAAATTACATGCTGTAATTTTTCTGTTGTGATGTTGAATTCACATAATAAGAGCTTAACAGATTAAGCCGTGGTTGGTTAGGTCTACAGCATCCAACTTACAGCCCAGACTTTGCCCCAACCAGACTTTTCATCTGTTTAGTCCACTAAAACAGAATCTTGGAGGCAAACACTTTGCAGATGATGACGACGTTCAACACGAAGTTCTACTGTGGATGAGACAGCAACCCAAAGAATTTTATGCATCTGGAATTGGGGCGCTGATAAAACGATGGGATAAGTGCATCAACATTGGTGGAGATTATGTTGAAAAATAAAATTGTTTCCAAGTGATTATCATGGAAAATTATTTTTTCTTATCCTTTGTGACTTACTCAATGACTTACCCTCGTATACTGGAAAGTCGGAGCCAGGACACTCCCGCTGGTTTAATCTTGTATCTAATCTTATCTTTTTCAGTATCCAGTTCTCCCCTTCCACAAATATATAAGACTCTCCTTGCAGAAAATGTACAAAGACTTGGTCTATTATTAAAACAAATGCCCTTTAAAGCATATAAAAATGCACAATATTTATAAAAAAATACTGTGGATTTGTGAATGAAACATATCAATTTTACTTAATGATCAAATTCTTTTTCTTTAGGTTCCTTAGGTAATGGAGGCTTACAAATGGGACAACAGGGTTCGTTTCGTGGTCAGACATATGTACGGTAAGTCATGCATCACTCTTATAAATTTATGAATTTTTTATCCCTATTTTATGTATGAAATTCTTTGGTAAATCTACTTCAGTTTGCAAAGTTGTGAAGAAAAGCAGTTTCAGTGCATGAAGAAATAAGAACTGTAGAAAAACTGCCATTTCTTTTTAATTTATATTTAGAGTTTTTTCAAAATTTCCTGATGAAGCTTTCGTAATTTTTATTTGCACTCATTAAACAGCCCGATCCATAAGAATTAGTTGTCTATCAAGATAAAGCGTTTTATTACATTGTGATAAAACTGCCTGAGGCACTTTTCTCTAACTTCTGTAAATCCAGAACGAAGCGGCAGTACTTTTCAGAGTCAAGTATGGCTCTTTCAAAATTATGCTTTCTTTCACTAACATGTTTATTACATTCGTATTACATATTAATATTTCAGTTAATAAAAGCGAGGCATTCTTTCTGTAAATTGGGTGATGTAAGAATCTTTTTGCACATAATACAACGGCTAGTGCAATCAAACCAGACAAAGGCAAGACAGACGAATCGAGCATAAAACATTTTAATGCCCCGAAATTTTCAACCAGAGGTTCGAATTCCATTTATTTTAATAGGTTACTAGAATTATCTAATTTTCAGATTCAGCATCCTTTTAACAAATAAAAATATGTTCTGCTCTTTTCAAGCAAATTTCATAAACCATATCACACCTGCAGCAAAATATTTCCAATTCCTATAAAGCATGGATTTAGCTTTAAGAAAATAGTAAGAAGCCTCACATATTTAAACCTCTAAAGAAAACAGCAGAAGAATAGGCAAGATTTGCACATAAATACGAGGTAGCACAAACTAGCTGAAACATCCGAAATATGGTGCGGAAGCTCAGAGAAATAACAAATAAAAAGAAAACCTTTCCAAATTCGCTTCGCTTTTGCAGTTCCAAAATCACATTCCGAACGTTACTTCAGCACCTCGCCCTGAAAGAGAACAACCTAATAAAAAAATGCCTCATCATCAGGATCGCTTTCCTTTTACCTATTGTGTTAAAAGTGAATACCGCGGGTTTTGAGGTATGGCTCCTTTCTTTCGAAACCACGAAGGAATTTGCACGTTTTTAGTATTGCTGGCGTGTCTTATTCGAGTGGATCTTATCGATTTTGTATTGTGCGACCTAGTAATTGCTGCTTTTCGGTTGCTCAATTCCCAAATATTGTATTTAAAAATTTTTCTCCATATTTTTTTTCAAGTTGACATCAGGAAATAGTGAGAGTTTTGATCATAATCGCAAGGTCTGGTTTAGTTATATTTACGCCCCGATTTAAAGCAACACGTGGGCTATTTTGGGACGGACCTTTTAATTTTAAACGGTGGTTAGATGACAGGGACGACACCTTACATGGCACTCCCTCTCCAATCTTCCGCACCATACCAGTCGGAGAACTTTAAACCCCTACGTATGATTTAGCGTGCATCATTCCCAATACACGACGGTTTTTCATTCTTCAGTGGAATCGGGTTTCGAGCCTGGAACTCTCCGGGGTCGGGTCGGGTCCGGTACCTTACCACTAGGCCACCGTGGCCTTTAATCGGATCGGAAAGTCATAAGATATTACATCTTAATTATTTTTTTAATTCCTATGGAAACATGGAAGCATTTATTTCTATGTAAATAGGGCTATTTTGGGGTCGCAGCCCGTAACGTTGCACTACTGGTAATGTTGCAAGAGGATGACATACTTACTGGCACCTATCTCTCCAGATTTCTACACCACACTAGCGAAAGCGTCCATGACTCAGATTTAAAGTACATCAGCCCAATATCAGTGGAAACGGGTTTAGAACCTGGAAACCTTCAGTCCCGACTCTTCTAGGCCTAGTTTTCATTTTATTAATTTATTTTTAAAAATATTCTTAGAAGGAATTATTTTACGAAATGTATATTTTCATTATTTACAAATATCCTGATAGAAATGCGAACTATCGAATGCATGAAATTTATTCGATACTTAGCCTTTGAGCATCATCAAATCATACGTTTTTATACTATGGGATTGCTATTTTATTTAATTTGTGAAGGTAATTCATGTTCAAGACATTTCCATCATATGTTTAATTTCTGTGAAATTTCTAGAGGGCGAAATGGAAAAACATTTTTTTCACATTCGATAGTTTGCATATGTATAGACGTTATAATTACTAGCTTTTTTTCTCCATTATGCTCTTAACAGGAATACACCAATCTTCAACGCACGGTGTATATAAAACCGAAGTGAATTCGCACAAAATTTCGTACTACAATCTTACGTTGTGAAATTTTATTAATGCTGTGATCATTCAAATGGGTCAGTTTCAACTCCAAAGCGATTCTACCTTGCCTAAAATGCATACAACTACCTATAAAGAACATTCTGAGTGAAAGTAGAGATACATAAAAACAAGCGATGATGAGTAAAAATGGAAAAAAAATCATAAATTCTGACGAAACCAAGATATATTGAACTAAAAATTGTTGTGGACATTTAAACTTCATTTTACAACCGTTATTAATTTGAAAATTAGGCAAAACAAAATAAAGAAAGTATTTGTTTTTACCTGTGGGGTACGCCTTCTTATTGAAACAAAGAAACACGAAAATAAAGACAAAAAAATTCGAAAAACATAATCACTGAAGCCGGCAAAATAAAGAAGAGACATTGAATTATCTGTATACAAATATATAAGCCGAAGTCTGTTATTTTTTTATGAAAAGCATTATACCAGACTTATTTTAAATCATATATATATGTATGACAAACACCATTTCAGAATTTGTTCAACTTAAAGATAAAACAGTTGGAATTTATATTTTTTGGTTCAATTTTGAAATTATAAACTGAAATCCGAAAATTATAGCAGTTTTTACACTTCTCATCCATAAATGAAAGCACTATCTAAGTAGTAATGTGTTGCTTAATTTTGACTGGTTTCAATCGTATGATTCATTCTATCAATGTTTTGTTTTCATATTTATTATGACACTTCTATTTCGGATTGAAATAATTAAATAATAATCCATACTATTGACTTTTTATACATCTATTAATAGCATCGGAGTCGTAGTTTAAATTCATGTCTTTCTTTTTATAGCATAAACTTTTAGTTTAGAAGCTGTCCGAGGCTTCAGATCCTTTTCCACAACCCCACCTTACCCGCACTCACACAGGCTACAAAAATAAAAGGCTACCCTTCAATAGTACAGAAGGTATCTGGATATTAATTATTAAATTATTGAACTAAATCTCATCAAGAATGTCTGGAAACCATGGAGAGGGGTAAGAATTGATATGGATAACTGTTTCATCTATGTTTAAAGATTACGGAATTTTGAAATAAACAGTAAACTCCCAAATTAATTAAGTAAAGAATTCTATTCTGAGAAAAGAACGGAATTATTGAAATGTATTAAGATTGTCATAATTCTAATTTCTCTATTACCTTTACTCGATGATTAATCCAATTTTGGCGCGAGAACTTCCTTTACTATTTTTGTACATAGAATTAATTGGCGTGTTGTTACTGTTTTGCTTCAACGTCGTTAGCGGCTGCTCTTCAATGAAGCAAATTTGAATTCTGATATGTATGTGCATCTGGAGAATTTTTGGTACCTTTCCTACACAACAAAAATAATGTTTATGATAACAACAAAAACGATAACATAACCTGTTCAAAACAACAAAAACTGAAAAACCAACTTTTAAATACCGGTTAAACCCACCTTCTGACACAAAACTCTACTAAACATGCATTAAAAAGTTGTGAAAAATCGGTTTAATGACAATATTATCTTTCTTACTTTAGCATTAATGTTGTTAGTAGCTACAGGATGTTTTAAGTATACTCATTATGGCAGCTACGAGGTATTTTAAAGTTTACTCATTATGATACTTAGTTCTGCACTGCTTCTTTTTATAATAGGCCTTAGAGAATCTGATAGCGTTGAAGAGATTTTAATTAAGAAACCCATTATCTGATACATAAAACAGCACGTTTGAAGTTTCAGATTAGCGCTTATCATTAAGATATTTTTGGCATTTATTTATAAAGAAACCATCCTTCGGTAGAAGAAATTATGAGGCTCTGGTGCACTGTAATGATTTTTTTGGTATTTTTTGGATGCAGAGTTTTGTTTATAACCCTTAAATGCCCAGTGTTGCATTTAAGCAACATACCCAATTTTGTCTTCTAAAGTCTTGAGAATAAAACTGAAGCTCTAATGCCTGTCGTTGCCAATAGGATACATGATGGAAATTTTATTAAATCAATTTACAACACGTGGATGGCAGCCTGAGTGCTGATAAAAAATAAAAATAAATTTACGTTTTTCGCTTGAAGCTACATCTTTTTAGCTTTGTTTGTACACTTGAGAATACCATATTTTATTTTACAAAGTTGAAGAAAATTCCTTATCCGTATTATTACTTATTAAAATTCATCTCTGTTTAATATTATTGAATTTTATCAATGAAGTCTTTTCTGAAATAAAGCCCAGTGTTGTCAGATGGTAACAAAGAGTTTTTAGCCATAAGTCATACTTAAAACAAAATAGGATTTTTTAAAGTATCTTTGCCCTATTTTATTCAAGAAATAAAAGTTAAAAAGCATTTCTAAATCAATTTTTGAAAATTCGGGCTTTAAAGGGCTTAAATTCCCAATTTTTGAGATATCAAAGTGAATCAGGTGGTATTTGTGTTAAAATTATTACTACTTCATCGTAAAACACGACTGCGTTAAAAGAGTTCAAAACCCGACGGATCCGATAAAGCAGTTTGTATTTACAGCATGGTCTATCATACATGAAAAGCAGAATCACAGTGAGGATAAAATGAAAGTCACTTATATATATGTTACCGTGAAAGACCGAAATTTGGAGAATGTCGCCTTTCACCGGTGAAAGTCGACATTCGCCAGTTTCGGTCTTTCACAGTAACATATATAAACTTTAGAGAGGACTGAAAGGCAGCCGATACGGATTCGTAATGATGCGATGAAAGAGCGAATAGAAAACATTAATACAAGGTGCGTTAGGAAAGTTCAGTGAATGGTCTCATAAAATAAAGGAAACAAGATATACAAACAAAATACCCTTACTGACATTCAAAGTAATCGCCATTAGCTACAATACACTTTTGACATCGGTTGCACAGCTGCTGGAAACTCAGCAAACGCTTCTTTCGGTATCGATCGAAGCACCGTTGCCACACGTTGTTGGATCTGCGCAATGTCGGAACAGCCTACGCCTTTCAGGGCTCCTTTGAGGCAGGGAAACAAGAAGAAGTCTGCAGGTGCCAGATCTGGAGAATATGGGGGGGGGTGTTCAAGAACTGTCACCTTGCGTGTAACGAGGAAGTGCCTCATGAGGATCGCAGTGTGCGGACGGGCGTTGTCGTGGAGCAGTTTCCACTGTCCACTCAACAACTACAACTTCGGCCAAAGCCTCCGGATGCGTTGCAGCAGCCGTTTCAAAACTATCTCGTTGGATTCGGCGTTGACGGTTGTACGCGCGGGTACAAATTCATAATGGATTAAGCCCTTACTGTCTAAAAAGGAAATCAACAGCCTCTTCATCCTGGATTTGGTCAGACGACATTTTTTGGGAGGAGGGGAGACGACGATTAAAACCATTCCATGAACTGTCGCTTGGTCTCCGGATCGTACTGGTGGCACCATGACTCATCCCCCGTAATGAGTGTTTCCAAGAACTGCGGATTCTGGTCACACGCGTCTATGAAATCTCCAGAGGTTTCCATCCGGTGTTGCTTTTGCTCGTCTGACAGCTTCTTCGGTACAAACCGGGCACAAATCTTACGCTTTTGAAAATGTTCGTGAACAATATTTCTCACATTGTCTAGTCTTATCTTCAATGCTTCTGCTATCATTCTCAAAGACAGCCGCCGATCATCCGCAAGCATCCGTCGCACTCGTTCGATGTTGTCTGGAGTTGTGCTTGTTGGCGGTCGACCAGAACGCGGCTCATCTTCCTTTCCGTCTCTAAAGCGTTTAAACCACTCAAAAGCACACTTTTTACTCACTGTTTCAACACCGTGCATTTTCACTAACATTTCATATATCTCCGTTGCTGTTTTGCCAAATTTGAAGCAAAACGTGGTGTTCCGTTTCGCAGTGTCGTGTCTTCTCACACTGACTCGTTAAATTGGTCCTATCGTGCACTTCCGCTTAACTCTCGCGATTTGGACTCTAAAGGGGCACTAGTTGCCATGTCTCTCACTGCGTCTGCGTGAGCGCAGCATCCGAACCAGCGCGGTTATCCAATTATGGGACCATTTACCGAATTTTTCTAACACACCTTGTAAGACAACCTATCAGTTTTATTTAGTATGAAGTAAAACTTCGTCATGTAATGTGCGAATACTCTACTCTAATAATTTTAAAGAAAAAAGTGATAATATTAAAACGGTTGAAGCGGAATGAAATTCAAACCACTGAATCACAAATTGCAAGAGGTCAATTTTGCCTTTCTTTTTCTACCAAGTTCACAAACCTCAAAATAAAGTGTATTGTAACCCTCAAAAAATTCAATCTTCGGTTTTTTGGTCTCTGTGATTCTGAAGATTATGTTATCTCTGTCCTTGGGTATGTGACCACGATTGAAGTACGATTAAGCTATGTTTTGAACCTCACAAATCCCAACTGAGTCAATGTTCTCCTCTATCCGCGTTTTAACTCCGGTTGTTGGAATCCTTAATCAGCAAACCTCAAAATTCTGTGGAATAAGAATATTCCATCAAAACCTTTAGAAATTTCTCATGCTGCCATATTTGGATACGAAACCGTTAAGCATAGCCCTGTCGGTCACCAAAAGCTTGCAAATCCTGCATTTAGAGTCAAGTTTTAAGAATAAACTTACAGAAAATCTCGGAAGAAATAATTTTCAATTAACTCTATGAGCCCTAACCCGCCTCAAACCGCCTCATTCGACAGAGACCGGACTCGGACAGTTTCGGGCGACTAAGGGAATTTTATGGGAAAAAAGTAGTTCCTTTCTTTGTTGACAATTGATTGCCCAACCTTGGGTGTCGTCCTCCTGGAATTTCTGTAAAGAAAGGGAGGATTCCATTCCGTTTTCGTGAACGAAAATTTACTGCAGTTTTTGAGGTACTGAAATTCTCACTCTAGCCGGGTTCAGAGAGTTAAAACATTACAACGGATCAGTTGTTTATAAAAGAAATGAACAAGAAATGTCAAAGAAATAATGACTAAAAATACATTAAACAATATTAAAATATAAATCATATTTAGATAGAAAATAATTCCAATAAATACTTAATCACAAGTCGTTACAAAATTTTGTATAAAAATATGAGTTTCATAATTAATAAAATTTATTTAATCTAAATTAAGTAAACAAACTGATCACAGCAAATGCTATTTTTTAATTATTTCCGATTCAAAGAAAGCATTCTTTTCTAAAATAGAAATTAAATATTCCTTGTTCTTCTTTCTGAATTATCTTTTCTATTTCTTCGGGCATTTTTCATGTTGTAAGTTCTGTTTTCGCAATATAGTATCTTCCTGTAATGTAAACTTCACAAACTCATGAAAGTATGTCAGGAAATAAATTGCGTTTGATACATTTTTAACAAGTCAAGCCATTTTGACTAGCCTTTAAAGAGCTCCCGCATTACTCTACATTAAAGGAATAATTAATTAGAGAGTCCGTTTCATAAAGCAGGACTGTCAGTAGTTAAAAAGATAAAATCTTATGCACGTCCAAAACTTTTTTACCGAATGATTGATGAAAATGAGAAGCAGATAACCTCTTTGCGTAATGACAAATGGTCATTTTGTTAATTATCTGAGAATGAAAAGATTTTAAAAAATTATCCACTAATTGAAAATTCTGTTGCTTCAGCTTCCAGCTATGAATTTCTAATCGTTTGAATACATTTCAAGGATTTTTATCTTTCTGCTGTTGTAACTTTTGTAAATGAATATTTAAAATCGCATTTAAAAGTCTTTCTTTTTGTTTAGTAATTAGCTTTTAATTGGAAGTGTAATGTCATTTACTTATTGTTAGACGATTCGTTAGTTCATTAGACGATAATATAGTTTACTTTATTTGATTTGCATCGAGCAACACCGCCTATCTGAATTTTTGAAATTTTAAATAGGAAGAAAATATTCAATTTTTCGCTACCACTAACGATTATTTCTGATTTTTCTTTCATATCTGGTTGGAACGTGCGGTCTCATGTTTATATCAGGTGCTAAAAAAATTCAGAAATATTCGTTATTGGTTTCGAAAAATTGAGTGTTTTCTTCCTCTTTGAAATTACAAAAATTCAGATAGGTGGCGTTGCTTGTTAAGCGATGAGATACTAGATAACTATTTGGCATGAACCTCATCGTCCTGAACTTGGACCCGATGAAGAGGACGACATCTGAGCCGGCACCACACACTCTATTTCGCATTACACCAACAGGAGGCCTCTGGATCCACGACGGCAGAATTAGCGTGCACCAGGCCCACACAAGCAGCCTAATTTTGCTGATTTTTCTCGGTTTATTTTAGCTACATTAAGTTCTGTTTTGAAACAATACTGGAGCTATTTCGGGACGTACCGAGGGCTATGGTGGCCTAGGGTACCAGGTTCAAAACCCGATTCTAGTGAAGATGCGTCATTTCTTTATTTAAAACCCACACCTGTCCGGCCTACCCGAAAGGGTGTAAGGCCTTTAACAGACCAGTGGGGAAACACATAAGAAATACAAAAAAGTCAATATGACACAGCGCGCACAAAAGCGTCACAAACAAAGCACGGAACGTTACAAACACTGCAAAAAAGGGGAAACAACAAAAGTAAATTAAGTAAGCCAAAACACACACACAAGGGGAAAAAGCAACCAAATACGCCACCACTGGATAGTACATTTAAATACAACCATACATCAGTTCAATTTTATTTGATTTCTATCACCAAGTCTGGAGCCAACATTAAAAACATTCAAAATATTTAAATAAAATGAGCCCCCTGAGTGTATCCAAATGAGTAAAACACAAATACAAGCTCAGCACAATACACCAGTGAAAAGAAGGAGGTAATAAAAATGATTGTAAAGTATCATTAAAATCTCTAAAAGGGGCATTAAAAACAAACCCGGCAGCCCCTAACCAGTCCTGAAAACAATAAAATCCACAAAAGTCCACGTCAGTCAAACAAAAATAAAAATACAAGGATAAAATGATCGAATTTTAAAAATAAGAAGGATAAAAACAAAGGTTAAGATTGGGATTCCCCAAGGATGAATGCTCAACAAAACCCAGGAATCCAAAACATTTTATTAAGTCCAAGATTAACCTAAAAACAATATAATCAGTTAAAATTAACTACGTAATAAAAGTGCTGAAAACTTAGCACTGGGAGCAGAGGAAGTTCCGCCATGCATGAGGGCCTGGTGCAGTATAAATCTGACTTCGTGGGTCAAATGACCTCCCGCTAGTGTGGTGCGGAAGTCTAGAGAGGGGTGCCAGCTCAAGTGTCGTCCTCGTCATCTCGGCCGCGGTTCAAAATTACGAGGTCCTTCTGAAAGTAACCTTCGTGTTACTTTCAAACGGGACGTTATTATAACTAACTTTGGGACGAACCACACCTGAACTATGTTGAAATAAAAATGACAACAGCAGAGCGAAAATAGAGTGGTCGAATTCACCTCTTTGACTGATTGTGTCTAAAATTTGATAAAGATCTACAATTTTTAGTGTCAAGAGAACATGAGAAATTATATTTATCTACTTCTTTGCTCTTTTAAGTTGCTGCGTTCACATTACACCAATAGACTGACCGACAATCAACCCTTTGGCGGGTGTGGTTAAAATAAAACCATACTCCAAACTTCATCCACCTAACATAGAGGTTTCGAATCTGTGGTACGCGTACCCCTGGGGTACGTTAAGGATTAGTCGGGGGTACGCGAACTCAAAGTCGTTAATGGCGGACACAAGAAAACATAAGGATTAAAAATGTAACAGAATTATGGTTCCCCAAATTCGTGTGAAAAGTTAAAGTTGTGCAAGTCCTGAAGCCTACCCTCAAAGTAAGAAAAAAAGTAATTTTTAGCTATCCTTATAAGCTAATGAGGAATTATTACAATACTGGTTTCATTTGATTTTGCGTTGAAATAATATTATTGCAAAAATGGAATAAAATGAAAAATCATAAATAAGTCCTAAAAATGTTATAAATTCCAATCATTGGACTCTAAAGCTTACCTAAGCCCTTAACATTATTGATAAAAACTTGTTTTCATAGACGGATCGTTGGAGGGGTGATATGGCAATAGGGATACGCGAAAATAAAAAAAAATTGGTCTTGGGGTACGCGAGAGAAAAACGGTTGGGAACTTCTGACCTAACATAACGCGTTTTTGAAGTACCGTGTTCGGAAAGACACGGACGGGGAAACAGATGGGCTTTCATTCTGTGAATATCGTCCGAAACTTAATACATGTCTGGAAATTTGGTTTTAACCCACATTCCAAATATTATTCGTCTAGCTCTTTTCATTTTGAAGTTATTCTGCTCGCAGACAGACAAACATGATTCCGAAAATAGTTCTTCGTTATCGGAAAAGGCTAAAACATCGAGAATCAACAAAATCTCGAGTGTGAATATCGTCCAAAACTTGATAAATATCTGGAAATATAGTGTTAACACCACATACCAAATATTATTAGTCTGGCTCGCTTCATTTTTAAGTTATCGTGCTCGCAGACAGACAAACATGATTGCGAAAATGTTTCTTCGGTATCAGAAAAGTCTAAAACATTGAGATTCAACAAAATCTCGAATATGAATATCGTCCAAAACTTGATACATATCTGAAGATATGGTGTTGTACCAAATATTATTCGTCTAGCTTGTTTATTTTTAAGTTATCGTGCTCGCAGACAGACAAACATGATTTCGAAAATGGTTTTTCGGTATAGAGAAAGGATAAAACATCGAGATTCAACAAAATCTCGAGGGAGAATTTTTAGATTTTTACAACACTGTCTATTTCTATACTTTGTTTACGATAAAATAAAAAATAAACCTTAGTAGAAATGGACTGGAAACAATAGAAAACAAGAAAAAATGCACTGTTGCAAAAAACATGACATCAGATAAAACATCAGGAAGCAATTTTGTTTCTAATTTTAGACCAGACAGGAGAGAAAGAAAAAAAGAAATTAAAAGTTTGTCTTTTAATGGCCTTCTCCTCTGTAAGAAAATGCGCAAATAAAATAGAGGGAAAAGATCTTAAAAGAATACAATAAATATTCCCTTCTTCTAGCGCGCAGAAATTCCCTCCAGCGTAATACGATTTATCGAATGCTGGCAGTAAAAGAAAATCTTGGCCAAGAAAAACAAACCTTGAGGGCCGTGCTATGTATGCAGAATACTTTTTCCTCTCTTTTTACACGAATATCGCTTTATTGAAGATCTCTAAGATCGATACCAATATAAGGACAAGAATTTCATGTTGTGCTAGAAGTGAAAGAAACGTTAGAAATAGGGCTTCCATTATCAAAAAAGGAGTAGTACGTAAGTTTATTTTTATGATTTAATTGTTAAGAATTGCATTAATCTTTAACCCGTTAATGTCCATGTCGCTTTATTCAATAATATTATTATATAAATATTACAATGCCATGAAATCAGCTGAAAAAATTACTAACATAAATTCCTGCCTGTAAAATTTTTTTAGTGCCCTCCAAAGTAACGTTCCTATTTAGACAAAGTCCTAATAATGCAATAAAAATCAAAATCTAAAATTAAGGGAAATTCCAAAAAAGAAACATACTCTTATAATTGTATTTACTGATATATAAGTTAAATGGAAGTAAATTAAGTGATAAATAGCTGAACAAACTTAACCTTTTCTTTTTGACATTGCAAAAGACTACTTTCCAGTCTGACGTGAAAATAAAAAGGTTGCATTATCAGCCGAATGCTTTATATGTGATCCCATCGACTGAATATAAAAGAAACGAATTCTTAAAAATACTTTCTTATAAAATTTATGTTGAAAAATTAATCCCCGTGAGTTTATGATGCATTTTTAGAAGCGTCCCTGAAAAAGGACAGTAGGCATTAATGAGTTAACTAATTATGAATGGTACTTTTTCTGTCGTTGCAAAATGGTACTTTTCCATGATTTGCTACTAATATTGTGACGAACATTTGTAACCAATTGCCTGAATTATTTTCAAAATACTATCTTAATTAACATTTTTATTTCGTTTTGCATTAATTCCTACTTGTACAGTCGGTAAAAAAAAGTATCTTATTACTCGTAGTCTGTAAGTATTAAGTTCTCATGAATTCTCTCACAACTCAATAAAGAGTCATACTTTTCATGAATTTACCACGGTATTGTGGGGATGCTGACTTATATATGAAAGGTATTCGTGGTTGTAATCAACAAAAAGTTGATTTATAATCTAATTTTCCTTTATTATGGGAGAGTGACGGAATATACGTACATCTTGGTTTAAGTTTCAAGTCAAAACGCGAACAGAAAATCCCTGCATTTCCTCACATAGGGATTTAACATATAGACACGTGATCAAAGCGAAGGGAATAATAGCTATTTTTAGTAAATTAAGTAAGTGTTTTAGGGAAAAGCATGGCGGCAAAAAGTCGCTGATTTCGCGATTTGTGTAGGCGCGTGGAAGTAATTAGAATATTCTTTTAGTAATAAATATGCCAAACGCGAGATTTAATATACCTCCAGAGCGGGAAATAAAACGAAACTGGAGTTTAAGAAAAGTGATTTTGGAATACATTAAGACTTTAAAATATATAATATTAGAATTTAAAGCAAAATTAAGTGAGATTATTACATATATCTTACTTAATTTTACTTTAAATTCTAATATTATATATTTTAAAATCTTAGTACTATATTAATGTATTCCAAAATCGCTTTTCTTAAACTCCAGTTTCGTTTTATTTTTATACTTCGTTCCAGTTACGTATTTATGCAAACCTACCTACAGTAAGAAAAAGTAATTTTTAGCTATCCTTATAAGCTAAGTGAGGAATATTACAATACTGGTTTCATTGTTGTTGCGTTGAAACATATTATATGCAAAAATGGATAAATGAAAAAATCATAAATAAGTCTAAAATGTTATAAATTCAATGCTTGGACTCTAAAGCTTACCGTATAACATTATTGATAAAACTGTTTTCTAGACGATCATTGGAGGGTGAATATATAAGGATACGCAGCAAAATAAAATTGGTTTAGGGTACGCAGGAGAAAAACGGTTGGGAACTTCTGACCCTAACATAACGCGTTTTGAGAGTACCGTCGAAAAACGCAGGACGGGGAAACAGATGGGCTTCATTCTGTGAATATCGTCCGAGCTTAATAATGTCTGGAAATTTGGTTTTAGCCACATTTAATATTATTCTCTAGCTCTTTTTCATTTTTTGAAGTTATTCATCTCGCAACGAGACACATATGATTCCGAAAATAGTTCTTCGTTATCGGAAAGAGCTAAAACATCGAGAATCACAAAATCTCGAGTGTAATATCGTCCAAAACTTGATAAATATCTGGAAATATGAGTGTTAACACCACATACCAAATATTATTAGTCTGGCTCTTCATTTTTAAGTTATCGTGCTCGCAGACAGACAAACATGATTAAAAAATGTTTCTTCGTATCAGAAAAGTCTAAAACATTGAGATTCAACAAAATCTCGAATATAAATCGTCAAAACTTGATACATATCTGAAGATATGTTGTTGTACCAAATATTATTCGTCTAGCTTGTTTATTTTTAAGTTATCGTGCTCGCAAGACAGACAAACATGATTTCGAAAATGGTTCGGGTATAGAGAAAGGATAAAACATCGAAGATTCAACAAAATCTCGAGAGGAGAATTACGATTTTTACAACACTGTCTATTTCTATACTTTGTTTACGATAAAATAAAAATAAACCTTAGTACGAAATGGATAACAATGAAAACAAGAAAAAATGCATGTTGCAAAACATGACATCAGATAAAACATCGGAAGCAATTTTGTTTCTAATTTAGACAGACAGGAGAGAAAGAAAAAAAAGAAATTAAAGTTTGTCTTTAATGGCCTTCTCCTCTGTAAAGAAAATGCGCAAATAAAATAGGGAAAAAAGATCTTAAAAGAATACAATAAATATTCCCTTCTTCTAAGCAAAATTCCCTCAGCGTAATACGATTTATCAGATGCTGGCTAAAAGAAAATCTTGGCCAAGAAGAAACAAACCTTGAGGGCCGTGCTATGTATGCAAGAATACTTTTCCTCTCTTTTTACACGAATATCCTTTATTGAAGTCTATAAGATCGATATACATATAAGGACAAGAATTTCATGTTTTAGAAGTGAAAGAAACGTTAAATAGGGCTTCCATTATCAAAAGGGTAGTACGTAAGTTTATTTTTATGATTTAATTTTAAGAATTGCATTAATCTTTAACCCGTTAATGTCCTGTCCTTTTGCAATAATATTATATATAAATATTACAATGCCATGAAATCAAGAAAAATTACTAACATAAATTCCTGTAAAATTTTTTATGTGCCCTCCAAAGTAACGTTCCTATTTAGACAAAGTCCTAATAATGCAATAAAAATCAAAATCTAAATATTAGGGAAGAATTCAAAAAAAAAAAACATACTCTTATAATTGTATTTACTGATATATAAGTTAAATGGAATAAATTAAGTGATAAATAACAAAACTTAACTTTTTCTTTTTTGACATTGCAAGACTACTTTCCAGTCTGACGTGAAAATAAAGGTGCAACAGCTTGCTTTATAGCAATTCCATCCTGAATATAAAAAACAAATTCATAAAATACTTTCTTATAAAATTTATAGTTGAAAAATTAATCCCATGTAGTTTATGATGCATTTTAGAAGCGTCCCTCGAAAGCAGTACATTAATAGAGTTAACTAATTATGAATGGTACTTTTTCTGCGTTGCAAAATAACTTTCCATGTACTACTAATATTGTGACGAACATTTTGTACCAATTACTGTATTTTCAAAATACTTCTTAGATTATTTTCTTTCGTTTTGCATTAATTCCTACTTGTACAGTCAGTAAAAAAAGCCTACTGTAGTCTGTAAGTATTAGTTCTCATGAATTCTCTCACAACTCAATAAAAGTCATATTTCTGATTACCACTATTGTGGGATGCTGACTTATATATAGAAAGGTATTCGTGGTTGTAATCAACAAAAGTGTTATAATCTAATTTTCCTTTATTATGGGAGTACGTAAAACGACAGAATTTACGTAAACAAGAATAATATTAATATTTGCTATAAAGTAAGTTTTAGGGAAAAGCTGGCGGCAAAGTCGCTGATTTACGTTTGTGTAGGCGCGTGGAAGTAATTAGAATATTCTTTATTAATAAATATACTGCCACACGCGAGATTTAATATACCTCCAGGCGGAATAAAACAGAAACTGGGTTTAAGAGAAAAAGCGTTTTTGGAATACATTAATA